>JAFVLL020002857.1:0-53476 GCA_021397915.2 Tor tambroides | reverse complement strand
CACATTTGTAAACACGACGGCTTTCTTCTTTCGTGAGGGGGTTTGGCGCCACGGCATCTTTGTTTCCCGGCGGACCGAAAATAAACGCAACACTCGCGTCTCCCGGAAATCCGCTTTAATTCAAACAGTCAGATGACGACTTCGACATTCCTGAAGTGTTTCCAGAAAAGTGTGCCATATGCATCAGACGTTTAGCCAACGTTCCGTGGGCATAACGTCTGAGGCTGAGACTAAGTTTAAACTAACAAGCTAACTGAAACTAACCTTTTACATTTTGCTCAAAACATTAACAATTTCAACACCCACTCTCATGTAAAGCATGATGAGAACTATAACTGCTGGGATTACAAGCAATTAAATTAAGTTGTAATAAGATTTTTAAGAATTGTGTGACATTAATTCATTTTAAATAAGCGTGCTCAACACAAAAGATGCTTTGTATGATTGGTACAACCTGTGGGCGGCTGGTGGTACTGCAACAAATGCTAAAATGAAAGGATGCCAACTTATGTAGAGCAACTCGACCCAACATGTTTTCAGGCGCGTTTGCAGTCTGCAAGAAAAAAGTGGTATCCATGTTTTGTCTTGCCACATTCTAGTTTGATTGCACTTTATGTTTGATGTTGCTACTGTTTTGCATCTGAACTTCGCCTCAGGTATCTATAAATAATGTCTAGATATAATGTATAATTATGCTGCTTCTATAATGGCAATTCATAATTGTTTTGGCTGGCAGGGTTTTTGCCAACAGCAAATACCAGGTGCTTTCAGACAATGGCAAAGGTTCAAAATAACACCACATACTATTTAAGGACCACATAACACTATGGAAAATACCCATGACAAAGAACACAAATTAAATACAATTATATTTCATTCATATATTTGTGCTAAAATTACTGTATATGCTTGGTTACAATTGAAAATATATTAGGCTAAATCAGACCTTTAAGTTTTTTTTTGTTTTTTTTTTTGGCAGCGGCTATTTGCACTAAGTGTAAACAGCGATAGAGGCTATTTACACTAAGTGCAAATGGCAATTTGAAAAGGGAGAAGAAAAGTTCGCCAAAAGGCGGATTTGAACCCGGGACGATCGCGTCAAAATGAGTACAACACACATTTTACCATCTGCACCGCTGGAACTGGTCTTTTGTAATGTTGACCAGCCCAATCACACGTGGGTGGGCGGAGTTAGTGTAAATAGCTTCTACCAACAAGGCGGGCTATTTGCACTTAGTATAAATAGACACTGTTTTTGTTTTTCCCCATGTTGAACTTGTTGGATGCAAATCAAACGATAATTAATCAGTCAGTCATCAGTGCAAAAACATCTTCACTTTATGTAACACTTGCATTGAAAAAGCCAGTAATACATTCCAAATATGACTGGATAAGCCACAACTGAAACCATCATAAAATACCCAAAATACATACAATATTGACCACAAATCAGCTGAATAAGATGAGTCAAGTTTCCATGTTGTTTTGCAATTGAAATCAATCTAGAATTACATCTCGTTTACGCCACACACAGGCAGAGTGACGCAAAACTACATAACTTCCATTATAATCAACATCAATTGTCTGCGACTCCATGCAGACTAGTTTTTAGCTTGATGTCAGATTTTTAAAGACATGTTTGTGTTTACCCCAATTGCCTATACAACAGCATCACACAGGCCACAAAACATAACTGGAGGGCGTATGTGCCCTGGGTGTCTGTCCTATTCAATGCCAGAGTGGAAGACATTTCTTGGGCTGCCACCAACCAGCCAAAGCAAATACATAGTTCTTTTACAAAGATGTACTTGTGTAAAATGATATTAAGTTTAAATCCCAAGTTGTTATCTTTTGCAGTACAGTCATGCTGGATGAAAGGTGACTTAGAAGATTATAGAACAAAGAAAAAATTAGAAAAATTCAACTAGTGGGGAGAGTTTAAAGGAATGGAAAGATGATAAGCAAATGTTTGTCGAGGTGCAACAAGTTTTAATGGTAACCTCAGATCCGTCTCCTGTGTTAATACCGCCATCTGTTCCCAAACAGCCACTAAACAATCCGTTAAATCAAACAAGACATTACAATGATTAAAGTGGGTGGATTTAAAAGGTAACTGAACCCACCACACCTCTCTCACAGCTCAGTATTTACATTTAAACAACAAGCCTCAGGTGGATCGCTGTTTACGCTTCATGCATTATTTATTAATTCCTTCTTTTTAGCGGTTACAGTTCTTACAGGGGAAGCTCACGCCGAACTTACTGCCACCGCTTACCATTGAGTTTCAGTAGCGCCGCAAAAATGGTCTATTTGGATACAAAGATGCATTTTATTGTCGAGGCAAAGTATGTAGTGATTATTTTTATTGTAGACAATAACAGTCTGTTTGCTCTGCTTTGTCATTTCCAATGGCAGCCTAGTCATTTATACTATCAGTGTTTATGTTCGCAGTCGTGTTTATGTATCGCCGAAGCAATTTATGCTCATAAAAGAAAAAGGGCTCTGTAAATAAGAAACGCTTCAATTGTGGGTGTCTTTTATCTAAACGTTTGTACATTTCTTTACATCAAACAGGGGTTGACTGTGTGTAGTAAACACATTAAAACATGAACAAACATGTTTCAGTCAAAGCCAAACACATTTTCCATTGTAGTCTGTGTTTTTGCTAGTAAGAAACAACATTGACGGTGTCATTCTAATATTTACCACACAACCAACTGGATAAGCAAGAAAACCAAACATTGAGTCTGCCAATAACTCGTTTGAGGTCGTAAACGAGAGTGCACACGTTAACGTGAAAGTGACAGCAGCATTAAGAGCAGGATGTCCATTATAAGGAAATGACATAGTAGGCCATCAATCGACAGAGTGCTTTAAAGCTTTGTGAAGATGCGGTGGCGTAATTAAAAGCACTGTCCATTAAAGGTATTGTGCTGCAATTAAATTATGCTTAATTAAGCCGTACATTGTGTGAGGGCAGGTGATCTTGCTGCACTATTATCCTCTTAAGACCCTGCGGCCTCATATGGGGACATTATATTTTAGTGAATTTCTCTGAGACTCTACATGCCACAGTTTTAAGGCTGGATGTCCTGTACAGAGCACATTCAGGGCTTTTCAGAGATACCAAATGATTGGATGTTTCACCATGACCACTCCCTCTCCTTGGTCTTCAAAAATGTCTGAAATTAATTTAGTGACACTCTTATGGAAATATGATAATATTTTGTAATTATCATTTAAATGTCTAATTTTTAAATTGTGTGTCATAAATCAGCATCTCAGGAAAATGTTATGGGGTTTCAAATCAAAATATGACCTTCTGTTACGAAACAGGACGTTGATTTCATACATGTCCTCATATGAGGACACCGGGACTAAAAGCATGTTTATTATGCATTTTGGGAGACATAACAAATGAATAGGGAAATAAATTATATTTCAATATTCTATGAAATATTATATATTATTATGAAAATCTGGTCAATTATTACTCCCATTATTACACTTCTTTTTTCATTACATGTTGCCCCAAAAACACATTAATATGCAAATTAGATTTAGTTTATAGATTCATTGTATATAATGAGAAAATCCGTTTATGGCCATTTTACACACATTTTGCATAAAGAAAAAATGTATATTGAGCCATTCTGTTATAACATAGTTGAGCATCATCTTTATACAAAGTTTGGGAATAAAAAAAAAAAAAAAAAAAAACTTAAACTAAAAATGTATTGGTGATTTAAAAAAAAAATCAATTGTTTTTGCCCATGCATGTTCATTCATGTCTTTTTAATTTTTCAAAGAAATTGAGCCCTGATGTCCTCATCCGAGGACATAGCATAACTTATGAATGAAATATCTTTTTTTTTTTTTTTTTACATTATTCTAAATGCTCTAAACAATTTAAAGACATGAAAAAAAAACTATTTTTTTCCTAAAACTTTTTTCTCGGGTCTTAAGAGGTTATTCCTTTTTTACTATATATAAACTTGTTTTGCAGGAAAGAAAATATCTAAATAGTGGTTTAAATCCATTTCAGGCATCTTCAGCACATAATATACCGGATGGACGAGGACTCAAGATGCTTACTGTCTTTTACCTGAGGCCTGTCTCACCTGAGGCAACACTGCAGGCATGAAAGAACAGCAGATAAGAATGTACAACAGCATGAAAGAATGGAGAAGAGAACCGGTGGTTTGAATGGTTAGGTGTGAAGGCAGGGGAATAATGTCTTCCTCCAGTACTCATGCAGAAAATAATGTGTGTTTTTGTGTTGAGCAGTTAGGTCAAAATCCACACAGCTCAAGTTCACTCAATAGTGCACATAAATTCTTTCAGAATCAAACTAAGGGTGCCTTTACACCTGTAGATCGATTGCTTTGTTCCGAAACAGAGATTAAAATTATTACAATGTTGCTTTGTATTCTTGGTGTGGTTCGCTTTCACATGGCAAAGTTTCTAAAATGTGTTAATACAATTCACGCACGAGTAAACTGTCCTCTCATTGGTCAAAGTCCCACGGGTTATTTTCCAGGATTCTACTTTAGCTGTCACAGCTGTCACCCGTCAAGATGGAACGACAACAGCTTAGCGGGCTTATTGTTTGGTTATATTAATTGATCGTTTTGAGCAGGAGTCCAGGATTCATCGGGAAAGCATTTTTAAAATGCACCTACTACGAAGAAGAGCAATAAGACGGCATTATAAAATGAAAAAGTGCACTTTGATTTTGAATGGCGAAGACGTGCTCACCCACAGACATTCACAGGTTGATTTTGAGGTATTAGCAAAACAACAAAGCTAATGCTTTTCACGGAACTTATGCAATTACCCATCATACATTGTGATATAGCCTGGTTCGTTGGTCTGTTGGATCGGATTCCTTCCTCACTACAACCGAACCGCTTCAGAGTTCACTTTCAATTGAGCCGAGACTATCTCGTTCAGGAGATCTCGGACCGATTGTTTTGGCGCGGATCCGAGCGCGATTGCTGTGTTCACATATGCCCAAACGAATCGAGCTAAGGGGGGAAACGCGCCAGGTTCCGAAACAATGGCCCAGGTGTAAAAGCACCCTTACAGTACACTGGTAGCATTGTAGGCTTTTGATTCACTATAAAGAACCAGCTCATAAAAGACTATTGTTTGTTAATGGGGTTACACAAGCTGTTTTGCATAATAATCTATACAGACTGCAAACTCGCATTCATTTGAAAAATTAATAACATGATTCCAAACTATGTGGCTGAGTGAGTTAGTTCAGCACAACGCAGTGGTATCTGCAGGAAATGCTGTACAAATTTGTAAGAGCTTGATCTAGGGATTTTAAGTATCGATACTGAGATTTATTCAGCAAGGACATACTAAAGTGATCAAAAGTGAGAGAAATATTTAGTTACATTATGTCTTGACTATCACAAATAAATGCTGTTTTTTTAACTTTCCAATAAGTGAATCCTGAAAATGTATCCTGATTTCCTCCAAAATTACTGTATAAGCAGCACAAGTTTTCAATACTGAAAACAATAAGAACTGTTTGAGTGCAAAATCTCATACCAGAAGTATTTCTCAAGAATCATGTGACACTGGCTATGTTTACATGCACAATTTTTGTTTCAATCGGACTGAATTCATTCCGATTTATGAATCTGAATGTAGTGTGTGTCACAAGCTTCAAATCGGAATTGATTGATTTTTTTTTTTTTTTTCTCCACACACTGCACAAATATAGTTTCCCACTGTTTGCACATAATAACCACTCTACTACATTGTTTCATTATTTGTTTTAAACAGCAGAATTAATATTTATCCATTTCTGGAAACCGCTGTGCCGTGCTGCTTATATTTATCACGCAATAAAAATGCCCCTTCCCGCACCCAAAACCACTCGTCTGTGGATGAGAATCCAAAACAAGAACTGGTGGAACATTGTCCTGCTTCACTTCACAGATGCAGAATGAATGAAAGGAGAGTTTTATAATGACAGGACACACATTTATACATCACTTTATTCAAAAGGAAAAACCGCACGTCATAAGTCATTACGCCATTCCTACATCATTGCACATGCGCAGTCATTTCAGTTTCATTTTTCAATCCGATCAAGCATTTACATGCGCTCTCAATCATATTAGAAAAGGAATAAACCAACCAATTTGTTCGGATCGATTAATGTGTTTACATGAAGGCTTTTCAGTCCGATTGAGCCATCAATCCGATTTCAAAACGATTATTTGGTTGCATGTAAACATAGCCACTTGAAGACTGGAGTAATGACTGCTGAAAATTCAGCTTTGATATCACAAATAAACTACATTTCAAAATATTAAACTAGAAAACAATTATTTTCAGTGGTAATAATATTTCACAATGGTACTACTTTTACTGAATTTTTGATAAATGCTGCATTGGTAAGCAAGATGCTTTTGAAAAACAATAACAAAATCTTACCAACCTCGAATTTTTGAACAGTAATGTATATTTTTTCAGGGTCTGCAACATAAGTTCCTAGATGATTTATCTGTTTTTATAATTTATCTGCAAAATAAAGTTTGAATGGAGGCTGTATGTAGATAAAGAAGTAGCAGAAGACTTTCAATACAGAGCTGCCAGGCAAAGGCTGTATTTATAAAAAAAAAAAAAAAAAAAAAACCATCTATAATATATGGCTCTTTCCAGCTGATCAATGAGCGGCATTGTATGTGAGAGATGCATTTGCTCTGCATACTTGAGCTTCTGTACTATGTACACACATACATCAGCACTGTAGACGTCTAATGTTTGCACTGGATTAGACACACAAAAGCCCCGATGACATCACATCCTCGCTTGAGTTGGAACACAAAGGTAGCGTCCAACAGACGGGCGGTCATTAACATTACAGAGGGCGCTGACAGACGGAGAATGTGTGCGCAACTCAGAAGGAATGCAATTTCATTGTCTCGCTACATTTCTGCTGCTATAATGCTCCATTTTTCTTTCTAATATGACGGCATTAAGAGTCGCTCCCAGGGCAAATGCCCAACACACAGTTCTGTGTCAACAAATTTGGAGCAGCGTGAGTTGTAATCAGCATATCAGCCCCTACAGAGTCTCTCTCATGTCTACAGGGTGGAATAAAATCTCGACAAGTGTTTAATTACATTATTCCTTCCCCCTCCGTCCTAATCCATGTAATCTCCTCTCTCTCCAACTCTTTCTCTTATCCAGGAACTTTGATGTTACCCGCACACACACCCCAGATACCCTAAAGCCCCGGTGGCCGAGGACCAGAAAGCGTCTGATGGCGTGGCTGATTGCTGCAGATTCTGCCAAACGTCTGATTACATCTCCCCGCACGTCTGCCCAGAGCCGCCTCCTGAAAGGAAGCGATCAGGAAGTGCGGGGTCTCGCGAATGTGGCTACCATATGGCGCTGATTGTATTGCCGCTAACACGGAGGGCGGTGGATGGATGTGATTGGATAATGATGGGGATCGGCCATGTGTGGATGTGATTCTGAGAGATGAGCCGAGACAAAGATTCGGGGTGAGGAAGAGGTACTGAAGAGAAGATTGGATTAGGGATCAGGGCATATGAAAACATCTGTCAGATACAACAACCTATGTTTCTATCTCTCATGCTGATTTAGGCCTTGTTTATATCTAGTACTGACATCCTTCCCAGGTGATCTGATCTGAAGTGGGAAGTAGGTGTAAACAGATCACTTAAACCACATTCAGAGGCAGTCAAAAATAAATCAGTGTAAACGTTAATCTGGACTGATGCATTCTGGACAACATCAAATTACTGTCTACTAGTGAAACACGTAATAATTCCACAGAAACAGGAGTTTTAAACTTTTCCAGATGTGTGCGGCTCTAAAAGAAAACAACCGTCCAATCAAACTCTTGGAAAAGGTCCATTCGTGCACAAGAGTTCATGGAATATCTCTGGTTTGCCTGACATCAGAATGCAACTGACGATATGAGGCACATATATTCGAAGTTCAGAGTTATGTAGTATTTGGGAGCAGCAAAAAAAACAAAAAAACCCCAACTTTATTCAACAATTCTTCTTGTCTTGTTTTTGTTTTCTTTGCACACAAAAAGTGTTCTCGTAGCTTCGTAAAATTACGGTTGAACCACTGATGTCACATGGACTATTTCAACAATGTCCTTACTACCTTTCTAGGCCTGGGAACATTTCAGTTATACTACTGTCTATGGAGGGCCAGAAAGCTCTGGGATTTCACCAAAAATGTCTTAATTTGTGTTCTGAAGATGAACAAAGGTCTTATGGGTTTGGAACCACATGGGGGCGAGTAATGACAGAATTTTCATTTTTGGTTAAATAGCTTGTAAAACATGCTATGCCAGGTTTGACAAATTAGGGTAAATATCATTTGTTCTTACCGCAAATTCATATTGCAGGAATGAGATTTGATAGCTATGGCAGCTTTTTAGCGAATAGCAAATAGAAATGGTCACGATTTTCAAATATTTGATTAGTTGATTTTATAATCAATTCATTCCATTAATAATGAATTAATAATATCAAATAGGCTGTGCGATTTTTTTGACAATAATTCTTCATGATTTCGGTGCTGATGTGGTGGAGACGCATTCATGTAACCAGAGGGTGGTGCTGCCAATAACGCACCTAAAACCTGTCATAGACAACAAAAGAACAACACATTGTCAAACGCGCACACTGTAGATTTGAGTCAGGATTTAACTATCAAAACTTTTTCTCAAGTGGCTGATTTCCTTAATCTAGCACTAGCAGTGGCCCGCCTGTGACAAAACGACCTCAGGCCGAAGGTAGTACACACAGCTACACCGAGTGTGGGCTTGCTGCAAGTACAACAGCTTTCAGCCGAGAACGGCCCATAGAGAAAAGCCGTCTGTCAGTCAAAAGTGTTTTGTTGAGTCGGCAATGACTCCGGCCCATTATCTTCTCACCGATGCCGAGACTGAGCTGACAGTGTTGCATCTCAGCCAGAATCGGCCCGAATGTGCTTGCTATGTGGGATATTCATGCTCATTTTTTATGTCCTAGCCTTATAAGCAGTTGATTTATGCTAATCGACGGACTGTTAGGCTATGTTAATAAGTGCCGTCATTCGGTGAAATTATATTAATATGTTTCAGCACATCACAATCATTATATAGCTTGAGTTAAGATTAGCTTGAGCCTATTCCCTAATGAATTAAAGGTGCACTAAGCAATTTTTGAAAAACCCTTTTGACCACAGCGTCAGACCGAGTCCCAAAACACACGTGTAGCCAATCAGCAGTAAGGGGGTGTCTTGTAATGATAGAGGGAAGAGAGCGCTCAATTTGAGTGCACAGGATGGATATTAGCAGATCGACTATAGATAGAGAGAAAAGTGTAAAATATCAGTGAAACAAAACATTAAAAAGAAGGGTTACAATCAGGCAGGAAGTAGGACCCGCGTAAATATCGGGGCAGCTTTCCAGCAGCTTTTTTTGATTTTGCTTCGTTTCACACAACTTATCTGTGTTGGCTTTTGTTTGAATATACTTGTGTGTCATCTTCATTTGTTTCCGGGATTGTCGTCGCCATGGTTGTGTACGTGTGGGGCGGATATTTCAAAATAAGGGTGAGGTCCTGTTGGGGTATGGGCGTGTTTGTTTTGGTGCTTTCAAATATCAACATCGTTTGGCAAAAATCGCTTTGTGCACCTTTAAACAGTTTGTTAACATACAGATTGAAAGCGTGAATGGTCTCTCTCCCTCTCTCTCTGTTTGTGGGTGTGTAGTGTGCTGTAGCCTATGCGTACGTGCATGCAGGGGAGGGGTGCGATTTTCGAATAATAATCAAATAATACAAGGCGATCTTCAAATATTATTTCTGCCTGAAATGCCCATCCCCAATAACAAATTTAGGTCTGCTCCTCATAACATACTCTCAAGGCAATAAATAACTTTTACATTTTGGCAAATTCATATGAATTTGTACAATTGAATTTGTTGATTTTCATAAGATTTGCTTACGCCCCACTGAGGGTTAGGTTTAAGGGGTGGACAATCTTTTTTCTTTTTTTTTTTTAAATCACATTTCATATGAATCAAATCATATCAACATGAGAGTGAGTAAATGAGAACACATTTTAAAATTTGAGCTGATCTATCCCTTTAACGCCAGTTATAAATAGGGCCTGACACACAGACACACATAAGGAGTGATGAGCAGTGACTGATTATCATTATTACTAAAAAACAACTAGCAACCTTCTCTAATCTTTGCCGTGATCACAAATCCTGCATCAGGAAAAAAGAGCTGCATAATTACAAATGTAATGTGTGAGCATTAAATCAGGTGCACATACACGCACACACTAACAAAATCTATTCATCCAAGGCAATCAATATCCATTGTATTTCAGCTTTTTACTGGCCTTTTATTGGAGGAGTCAAAACTCTGACTTGCATCAAACTGATTGAACAAATCCCACAACATTTTCACAGAAGCCAAAATGCCCAAAACGATCAGAGTCTGCTAATAAAGCAGCACAAGAGTGACTATTCGCCTTTTCAGAAGCTATACAACTGAATATGAAAGAACAGACATATACGTGTGTAATCAAAGTAAAAGTCTATAAAACCAAAAACGCAAGATGAAATGAAAGAGAGGGAAAGAAAACACAAACAAAGACAGACACTGTAAATTTTTGTAGCCCAGACAGACGTCAAGCTCATCTCTCCTCCGCTCACCACCCCTTTTCTTTCCTCAATTTTATGACTTTAATTGCAGCCATTTAATAATTTTCAAACTATTTTGCCTGAAGGCAGAACCACCCATAAATCACCATCTGAGCACGAGCGGAACATTCTTTCTCTTTCACCTCCCTCTCTTCCTCCTTTCATCGCGCTCTCTTTCTGTTTCTCCTCGCTTCATTCAACTGTCACATGTCTGTCTTCCATTCGGCTCTGAGGTTTATATGCATGTATGTCTTCACATCCTTTTCTCTCTGGGTCTGCACAGATATATATAGAAACAGATATCAGCTATCTCTCTCCTCCACTTTCCACTCATCCATTTTTCTGTCAAGTTTCCTTTACATCACTCCAAACCATCCAATCTCTCTCTGTCAAAATACTGAAGGCTGCAAAGGCAGGTGGAATGAGGAAAGTGGGGGAACACATATATGTATTCATGTGTGCATGTGTCTCTCATTGAGTGTGGAACATGGAAAAACCCTTGACATTTGCACAGAATCTGTGACAGGATGACCAAACGCTCTGAACACATGACACTTCTCTGACAAATGTGCAAGGTTATGGCTGTGCTTCAGAGCATCTAATTTCTGCAACACAAATGGGATAAATAACACATAATATGTGAAAAGAACTACATTCATGTAAGAAGAAAAAACAGCTGCCTCGGGATGTTACCAAGATGACCGGTGAGTGAACTGACTTGCCTTAAAGGGTCCTAACCAGGCATGACAAGATAAAAGCTGGCTATGCCTCAATGTGCTCCATTGTTCAGTAGCAAGGCTGCAAACGATGTTCCGTTCCATTAACAGATACTGCGCCAACAGAGATGGAACACCGCACTAAAATAGTCTAATAGAGTTTCCTGTGACACTTATAAAATGGTGTCGCAACACAGCAACTGAATTTACAGTGTGAATTCTACAGAACGAATTTTAGGAGTTTAATTATGAGACTTAAGATCAATATGATTGATCTTATGACAATTTGCAGTTAATGATTTAAAAATATATACATTTTTGACAGTAAAATGGTTTAAATATTTTTTTTTTTTGCATTTAAATTTTAGTATTTTATAAAATTTAAGAAAATACACCCTGTTTGTTTAGTGTCTTTAAATTTAATTTATTAAGCATTTTTTTTTTTTTTTTTAAGTCAAATTATAGGACTGCTTCTATACGGCCTTAAAAACACTGCAAAAAGTCATTTTAAAATAATTTTGATACATTTCAAGTTTTTTTTGTTTTTTTTTAATTTTCTAATGATTAGGAAATGGAATTGAGTTTCTTTTTCTAGACATTTATCCCTTAAAACACTAAAAGAATTGGTAATAGAACAATTTAACAACCGGAATCATTAAGTGGAGCTGGAACCTGAATCACTAAAGGGAGAGTTCACCCAAAAATTGTCTCCATTTACTCACTCTCAGGTCGTTCCAAACCTGTATGACTTTCTTTGGTCTGTGAAATACAAAACATGATATTTTGAAAATCTTCAACGTTTTTTTGGTCCATAATGAAAGTCAATGAGCTGCAGTGTTGCTTGGACCCAATGTTCTTTAAAATATCTTCTTTTGTGTTCTGTAAATGGACCTCCACATAACTATTTATTAAACTTATGTTCTGATAACCTATGAAAACAAATGATTTGCTGATGGAAAGCTGGTGCAGCACACCTGTTAGGACATGGTGCAACATGCTATAAACGCTTCATCCATCTCTCAAAGGCACTGTCTGTTTGTGCTTGAGCATCAATCTAACAGAAGAGACGACTGTGTCCACACACACACACAATGAGGGAAAATAAAGAAGTGACAGGCCTTTATGAGCTGTCCAGCTTTTGTTCCATCTCTATTTCTGTCACATATGTAGAGCAGCTCTGTCACTCTCGTTCTCACAATCATTTAGAGAGGTAAAAAGGTGAAAATAGAATGAGATTCTCATCTGCTGTTTGTTTCCTCATTTTCACCAAACTAGACTAGAGGGCAGCAGCATCTATGCGTCTCCGCTGAGGTGACTTGTTCAGACCTGTCTGGAGATAAACAGACTGGTTTAAGAGGGTGATGCATCACTGCTGCTTCATTTACATATGCATTCATTTCCTCAAAACATGCTCTACAGGCATAGGTGATACTTATTTTCTTTTCGATCCAATACCAAGTATTAACAAGGCTAATATCACTATTATCGATACCGATACCAATTCTTTGATTCCTAAAAATGAATGTGGGTAAATCATAGTCATTTAAAATCATTTTTGAACACTTAAAAGGTCTAAACTGCAAATTATCAGATGTCTATTTTTATTCGTTTTAACAACAATTACAGAACAAGATCAATCACTTAACAACTTGTAATTTTAATTCAAAACATCACACAATCCCATTATAATAAATGACACATTAAATATCTTTGTCATTAGTGGTATTTTTCCCCACTTTGAAAGAGTTTTCAAGGTGAATAAATAATAAAATGAATAATATCTTATATCTTATAATATTTTATATAAGGGCTGATACTCCTAATACAACAGTTTAAAAGTTCCAACGATCATTTTATAATACTGCAATCAATATTTTATAGATGAAAATCCAATATTTATGGAAGGAACGTTCATTACATTTAGTAACTACCCATCTGGACAGTTTTATTTACATATTAATTTCCACAAAACATGCTGTATTATGAAAACGAGTACTTTTTTTTTTTTTTTTCTTAGGCGGGTCAAAGTTCAGTTCAAAGAGGGTCTTTAACATTCTTGTATGTCATTCTATGTCTTCTATCACTCTTCAAAAACATTCAGAGGGACTTTCTTTGTGTTGACTTTGTGTTTTATCTTTAGCTTTATCAGTTAGTGGCTTGAGGAGTGAAGGTTTCTATGGACACACACACATACACCCTCCCCGTCCCGAACGGCACAGCTCAACTTCCTGTGTTTACCAAAACAACACCTATATATAGAGTCTCCATTGGTCTTTTATAGAAACATGGGACCACACCTTTCCTTTCCCAGTGAGAGAGGAAGAACCAGTGTGTCCATACGGGTGTGCATCAGGATTATAATCATCACATGACGGGTGTGAGACTGTTTGTGTGTTTAATATTTGTAACATGAGTCAAACGCCTGCACTGATCTCATTACTTGGAAGTGCGAGATCGAAATTTACACTGGCACAAACAAATGAGAGGAAAACCGAAACAGAGAAGCAGTGCACAAAAAAAGAGAACATGAATGGGTGGGAGGATTGTGGGAAACATTCACAGCCCATTTGACCTTTTGACCCTGAGCTGCAAAGGGGACGTTTGGAGAGGAGACTGTTCACCACAGACATAAATATTTGGTGCTCGCCATCGAGAGACTGCCACAAGCTGCTCCTCAAATAATCACCTGTCCATCACACACACTTCTCTCCTGTAGGAAAACACACTTCCTGCAAGACAGATAAATAAAGATTGTCATCTAACCCAGGTGCTCATGGGAGTCTGCGACGAAGAGCTTTTCAGCCGATGAGTGAAACTTCACATAACGCTGGGAAAAGTATCACACTGCACAGCTAAAATTAACTCCTACACCTGAAAGCTGAATTTCTTCCTCACTGCTCTCATTCTCACCTGTGCTGAGGTGTTATAATGGAGTTATTTAAAGTTGTGTCGTTTTTGGATGTTAAAATACTTTCACCTAACACAAATTAATGTGCAGAGACAACTCGAAACTAACAGCATAAACACTATGAACGTACTTGAAACTTGCGGGTACAATTATTTTTGATAATATGTTTGGTAACGCTAGTGCAACAAATTAAAACTGTAGCTTTAAAGCTACAGCAGGCCACCGTAGGTCTAAACTGCACAACTAGCTGTATTTTTTTTTTTAGATCTAATTACAAATAGGATGTAGCTTTTTTCCTGTAATTTTTTTCTTGCCATTAAAAAGCCATTTTAAGTGTTTTTATGTACACCACCATTCAAAAGCAGTATGTTTTTTTTATTATTATTATTTATTTTATTCAGCAAGGACGTATTAAATTGATCGTAAAGATAATTTACAAAATCAGTAACAAAATCTGTTATTTTGAAATCTCTATTCATCAAAGAATCCAGAAAAAAATATCAAGGTTTTCACAAAAATATTAAGCAGAATAACTGTTTTCAGCATTGATGAGAAATGTTTCTTGAGCACCAAATTAGCAAATTAGAATGATTTCTGAAGGATCATTCAGGAAAATTCAGCTTTGCCATCATAAGATTAGTTTACATTTTATACTTGACACTTGACTCAAGATGGCGGCGCGGTCAGACGCTGCGGCTACTCCGGGTCCCAAAGACGGTGCTTTTATGTCTTTTAATGTCGTCTGTTCGTCTCCAAATAGTGTCAATTTACTGCTAATTCAGAAGGAAATCACTCCTAAACACATCTTTGATCTACATTTTATAACAAATTTTAATCATTTCACATTTCACAATATTACGGTTTTCTGTAAATTGTATTAAATAAACGCAGCCTTGGTGAACAAGTGACAATTCAAAAACATTACAAAGTTTAGAGTCTGTATTTTTTTTTTAGTGTATATGCCTTAAATAACAAGAAACGCAATTATCTGAAATGTCTCTGCCTGAACTGTCTCTGATTTTGGTAAATCATTTTAATATAACCTAGTGAGATATGCAACATTCACTTCTTTTCCTCTTCCACCTCATCCTTAACCTCCCTACCGTCCTCCACTTGACTAGTATCAGACATATATTAGGGCTCACAAGATATTCGCACTGTGTTACTGCTCATTAGCATTAAGTTCTCGACTTTATCATGATGCTGGACACGCCCACATCACATCACCAACGGTCTCAAGCCTCTTTGAAAATAAATGACTTACAGTCATTTTGTCACTACAAATCGCTGTCAGAGTGAACACTCCTTGAGAGAGAATCATGCATAAGGCTGTAGAGGAGGATGAGAAACAGAGGAAATGACATCAAAGAAAACAGAGATGAAAGACAGGATGGAGGTGACAGAAAGTGCCGTTTATTCATTTCTATGAAAGTTGCAGTAGTGAATTAGTGGAGTTTCAAGAACGCCTGTCAACAACAGTAGAACTATATTTTCACATATTTCTGCATCATTACTATAAAAACATCTTAAATCAGGAAATAAAACCCCATGAATAAATAAATAAATCTTTTGCTAAAGAGGTTGTGTCTCATGTTCATTATGTTTCTCACTGCTGTCATGTCTGAGAACCACAGTTAGGGGTCACAGTTCATCAAGCTCCCTGGAAAACGACGACATTCTTTGAGGTAATGTGTGTAATTACAAAACTCAAACAAGAATCATATTCGACCATATCAATGATGTTTGAATATTTATGCAAGCAGGACAGTAAATACACTCACTAAACATGAATATACACACAGAACGAGACGAGACGTCTAATATGTTTGTGTGTGTTGGACAGGAAAAGAATGTAAAGAGTGTTTGTGTGTGACTCAGGTTCCTCTTCCAACAAACATGTCACTCAGAAAGAGCATGTACTGCCATCGGGACATCGCGATGGGGTAATATAACTGCCTCGGGTGATGCTGGGAAAAATCTGAAACGCAGCAGCTAAAGGGACTGCAACAGACCGGCAGAACGGCTCAGAAAACCCGTTGTCAAAACAGAGGGAAATAGGAAAGAATATTCCTCCTGCGCCTTCCACATCATTAATCATGTGTATGTGCGCTCAGCATTATTTCATGGTGCCTGTTCAACCACAAATAACAAAATGCCTTATTTAACTGCTAATAACAAAAATGCATTATCAGCCATTACACTGGCTTTCTGAACTCACTAAACAGGACACTCACAGTTAGCAAAGAGAATGAATCACTTCCTCTCTCAGTGAGCACACATAATTATAAATGTATTTCAACCTTAAGCCGATTTAAGGAATCATTTTACTGAATCGCAAAGCCAAACCAGAAATTGTAGTTCTTTGTGATATTTTTACATACACTACTATTCAAAAATTTGGGGTCAATTAGATTTTTTTTATTAAAACTTTTATTTAGCAAGGATGCATTAAATTGATCAAATGTGAAGACATTTATATATGTAACAAAAGATCTATATTTCAAATAAATGCCATTCCTTTAAACTTCCTATTCACCAAAGAATTCCAGACCAAATAAAATAAAATTTTGCAAAAAACGTAAAAACTGTGACAATGACAAGACTGAAGGCTGGAGAAATGACTGCTGAAAATTCAGCTTTGCCATCACAGAAATAAATGGCATTGTTAAAATACACATGCATGAATTATGTAAAACACTATAGATTTTTTTATAATTCTTTTTATTACTTTAATATGATGCTAAAATTGAAATCCATTTTCATTTTTACAAAATTCAGTTTTATTTAAAAATTATTTAACTGTACACGTATGTGGACACCATCCAACAAAGGCATAAAATGGGACATAAAGCCACATCTGACAATATGGAATATTGTGTGTGTGGGTTGGGGGGGGTTATGGCATGTTATGCTATTTATATCAGCTCAGTTATTAAAAACAATAATATTACAATATAATCACAATAAAACACATTGTAGGAACGATAACAGTAGTTAAAAAATGCGGAAAACCTATTAGCAATATGGGCATATCATGGAAAACATTCACTGCTGATTGTAACAACTTATTACTTACTTCATGTTGAATCATCTCAGTTATAGTATATCAACATCTTCCTGTTTGGAAGGCAAAATGCAAATTTGTCTCCATATGTAAAGTTGTCATTTAATGCTGTAATATGTCATCTTAAATGGTTATTTATGTTGATATATTGTAATAAAACAGACATTTAACAAATATAAGACAATCCATAAGATATTTGAAAAAATAGACGATATATACTAGCAGGTTACAGAAATCAGACTTTATGCAATCTGACTCCACTGTTTCATGACATCCACATACATGGACAGTTGGTTTTTGGTGAATAAAAACTACATTTTATAAAATATATATAAAAGTATAGTATATAAAAGTTATTTTAAATGATTGTAATATTTCACATTATTACTGTTTTTACTGTATTTTGATCAAATAAATGCAGTTTTGGTGAGAGATTTCTTTTAAACACACACACACAGCACTGAAACAAAAAAAAATAGTGGTCTGTATTGTTTTGTTTTTTTGTTTTTTTGTTTTGTTAATGCTGAGAGCAGGGTACTGCATATGCTATCATTTCAGTGTCTATAAAACAATGTAATGATGATAAATTAATAATTTATACTTGATATTATTACACAATATTTACTCAATTCATGTGTATAGAAAAACACTCGTTAAATTGCAGAAAATCTAAAAATTACTGATCCATCATAACTTATAATGTAACATGGCATTGTGGTTTTATTTTAGAAAATATATTGTCAAAATTGAAAAATGAACTTTGCATAACTGTTTACACAAAGTAACAACTGGCTTCAAGGGAACTGTTCCTTGTAATCGCTACCTGGGATTTATTAAAACAAAGAACACATTTTGCAAATTTTCCACAAATACCCCACAGTTAAAAACTCATTATTCATCCTGTTAAACCGAAAGGCAGCTGTGAAAATGAAAACTAAACAGCATTCCAAGGAAGAAACTAATAAAATAGAACAAACAAATGCAGAAAGCAGGAAATGTTACAATAACCAAGTATTGTGCTCTCGCAGCAGGAAAAGCTGTTCAGTTATCAGGAGTTGAAGCTACATTAGACCTGCCAGATATATTCATCAGTTCACATACTCAATTACACTTGACATTCTACATCCCAGATACATTTGACTAAGTTACAAGTACCGAATGACCACACTTACATGCAACATTTCAGATGAGCTCAGATCATAAACGCAAATGTTTTGTGACTTTAGGTGAATAAGCTCAGGTCATGGCAGTCTGTAAAGATCTCTCTCTCTGTGTGTGTGTGTGTGTGTGTGTGTGTGTGTGTGTGTGTGTGTGTAATAAGAGAGAAAAATGAGGAGTTTCTTGAAGTTTCACAGCTGTGCCACAAACAAATGCTCATGATTAGATCGAGAACACAAGACAGAACAGGAAGAGGATGAAGAACAGATCACTATAGGAACCAGCTGTATCATTTCAGGTGGTTTAATAATGTTTGGTTTTAAAAATGAAATTTATGGCTGTATCCTACTTTCTTTTCTATTATCTAAAATATGTTAAAATGTATTGCTATGATGGCAAAGCTGAATTTTCAGCATCATTACTCCGGTCTTCAGTGTCACATGATCCTTCAGAAATAATTCTAATATGCTGATTTGGTGCTCAAGAAATATTTCTTCTTATCAATGTTGAAAACGTTGTGCTGCTTAATATTTTTCTGTAAACTAAGACACATTTTGTAACATTATAAATGACCTTACTGTCACTTTTTATCAAATTAAATCATCTTTGCTGAATAAAAGTGTTTTTTGGGGGGGGGGTTTTCCCCAAAAGAAAATATTGACCAGTAAAAGTCCCAGTGCTCTCTATAGCCAGTCAATCCCTAACTTCAGGTGCAGGGAGACAGAGTAAAAAAAATAAAGAGGAAAAGATGTGAGAGTACAATACAATGTGAGAGAAAGAAAGTGCTTCAGTGTCTTTGGTGTATTTGTGACAAAGAAAAAAGACACAAAAATGCATTCATCACAGAGCGACAGAGGATTAAACGAGTGAGTGTGTGAAAAAATAAAGGCAGAAAACAGGCATAACAGAGAGAAACTGAACCGGCGATTGAAAGACAGAGAGACAGAGGATTGACTTCATTATCTGCTGCACGTCCCCTGTGATTTGGGCCCATCCTGCTTTAGAACCACAGGATGATTTGTGCAGACAAAAGAAAAGGAGCGATCGGCCACGTCTGCAGAGGTAGAGAAGAAAAGATGAGATAAATGAAGAATCTGTGTAATTTTACTGCTGGAATTAAAATGACACAACAATGACACTCTAATTGCACAGCAATTTCTTCCAGTTCCTTTGTATTTATCTGCTTTGGAACGTGTGTGTGCGTACATCAGCGGATTGTTCTCTGTGCTAACAGCAGTTGTTGGGGAAAAATACAGACCACCAACCATTCAATTCACCTCCAGATGCACAATCACTCCCACAACACTGTGAGAATACTATAACATTACTCTCTGTATGTATAACTGATGCCAAGGTCATCCTGAGTGAATATATGAAGTCAGGTGTGCTAGCCAGAAGTGCAGTACACCACATTAACTAAGTAAGGAACTATCCGTCATTTTTAACTTTTTTTTTTCTTCTTCTTCTTTTTTTCCATTTTTAACAGGGGCATCTCTAGACCCCTTTACTGGGGCAGCAGCATTCCCCAAAGAAATATTACTATATATTAGGTTTGGGCGATGACCAAAATCTTATCACGATATGAGAAATTTTATTTCACGATAGCGATATATCACAATATAGTTGTTTTTGTTTTAAATAAGGTCTTTATGATATCAAAATGTTTCATACCATAGGAATATCATAGCCAAATTCTTGTCAACAGTGTCAATATCTTAAAACTAGCCTAAATTCCAAAAAAAACAAAAAAAAAACCACCTCAAGCTCACTGAAGACAAGTAAACATTCAGTGATTAAATAAGAATAAGAAACTAATTACAAGCAATAGGACAAAAAACTACAGTAGAAACAAATAAATAAGAAATGCTATATACATCGTATAAAGTAATCAAATTTACAAAAACACTGCATATTATACATATATATATATATATATATATATATATATATACACATACATATATACACACACGTACATATACGTGTGTGTGTGTGTATATATTTTATATATATATATATATATATATATATATATATAGATAGATAGATATAGATATAGTCATGAGCAGTGAGAGATTCTGTCTCTTTTGTTGTTTTATTAACATGAAAGACAGGAGGAATACTAGACTGCTGTCACTTTAAGAGCTGCCCCGGATCCAATATACTGTTACACGTGTTTTCTTTCTTGGCTGTTTGCTATAACTTGGGACCTAAATTACTGTGTTTACAAGGATACTTGCAAAGATGGGCATTTTGACACATAAAAAGTGTGTATATTTAACTGTTCAAGGCCTATAAAGCAGCAAAAATAACTCCGTTCAATAATCCCACGTTCTATGAACACCGTCTTCATGTGCACGTCTCTCTGACAGCACATACATATAGCAAAATGAGTTCTTTTTTGCTGCTGATTGCATTTCAACGGCTTAAAATCATGCACTTGTTTTTAAACCACAATGCTTTAAAACTAGTGCTGTCAAACGATTATTTAATAAAAGCTGTTTTATACATTCAAATAATTAGACGTGCTACAAATGACCAGAATTTGGTAACAATAAAACATGAAAAATAGAACATTTCATAGGGCCCTAAGCATGTAATTTTTGTTCAACTTTTAATAAATTGATGTTGAATTGTATAAGCTTCATGATTTTAATCAAACATGCTTTTGGTTAAGAAAATTTAATTAAACCATTAAAAAAGGAGTACAGAAAAATTAAAATGAAAAAAAAATGGAATAAAAAAAAAATTAAAACAGAAAAAAATGGAATTTGGAAAAAATGAACAGAATTTGGGAAAAAAATAAAACTCATTTCATAGGGCTCTATAAAGACAATAGTCCAAAATCTCTACCGGTTGTCAGATTTCTACTGGTTAATCATGTCTACCGGTATATTGCTCACCCCTACTGTACATAGTAAAATGTAACTGTTAAATCCTTGTCCATCAATGGAGATTACCATGTTACAACTTTGAGAATCATTTTCTTTGATAATATTTCAGCAATCGTGTTGTGTGCTTTCTATCAGTTTTTTTAGAATCAGAACTAGCAATGTTTTATTTGCAAATATGGCTTCTTCTTTTTTCAATTTAACTGGGTCAAACAGGATTGCAGAAAGTTCTGAAAGTGGTCACGATTCAGTTTGATTTATTCAGACAGCACACTCAGGCACTGAATTTTCTGAGATAGAGGTGAATATTTACCTGCAATCTATTGTAGGAAACAAAACAAATGTGTTCAGTGGCTTGTCAGTGATAAAGCAGATCTTTATTGTGCATGCAGCATGTAAACAACTCTATAATGCAGGTAAAGGCAATTTATATAACTGTATCAAAGTAAAGAGCGTTGAAATATGAGGAAATGTTTTTGAAGGGGCCATCTGGACCCCAGTCATGATGAAGTGCTAAAAATACCAATTTTAAAACAAAGAAACTTCTTTTTTTGATATGTTTTGATCGAGAATTGCACTTTTGCTATTCTTCTTTTTTTTTTTAAAAATGCTACATTCTGTGATATTCTGTAATCAAATACATTGAGTAATACATTTCAATAGAAAATGGCAAAAAAATAAATAAATAAATAAATAATGGAAAAAAAGGGGAAAAACTCTAACTCTAACTCTACTCTTAAACAGTGGAAGACTCAAATATTTATAATTGTTTGGAAAAAAAAAAAAAGAGTCATGTGATTCATTCAATGATTCGGTGACTCTTTATGCAAGTGACTCTTTATGCAACCTATACATTTTGGACTCTTGAGTATCTTTCTGAGTGGGTTTGTAGATAAGTCCACTCCACAGCGCTGATAAACTCCACATTCAAAGTTGTGTAATGTTTTTGTGTGATGTGTACGATAAACGCTCTGTTCCGCTCCGCTTAAAAGGGAAGCTCGCACAGATAAGATCCTCTCTGTGTGTCGCTATTGTTACCATGACAAACAGAATGACAGAGCTACGATCGTTATTATCATTATAAAAAGAGGGTTTGATTACCTGCTAGCGCCTACTGACTGCAGCAGCTGCGGCATGGTGGGATATCAATGAGACACTCTGAGAGACATATGAGCAATGCACTCAATAGAAGGATAAGAAAAATTACCGCCGAAACCGATAAGGCTTTATAAAAGCTCTGAAGACTGAGATAAGGGAGATGACAAAGCATGAATCGCACATTGAAATGACTTTATGAATTAAATTTAAGCTCTGCTCCGAAACCTAGCAAGCTGCCTTGCTGCCTAAATAGACAGGTACCTAATAAGAGAGCATGCTAAACTTCATGGAAAAGTGTATGTGACTTATTTGGACATGAGCCATAATGCCGCGACCAACAAACTAGACTTGCAATTGATGTCAATGGAGCTTGACGTTAGCATATTGCTAAGCTAACAGCATAATATTATTAAGCACAAAAATGCACCCTTATGTGAAATTTGAGATCACGTGTAATCTTATTGAAATAACTTTCGCCAAACAATAGTAAATGTGACCTCGTATTTGGCCACAAAAAAGACACTTATGACACAACGTAATTAAAAAGTACACTATGGATTATTTGTACTTTTTTTTTTAGAAAATGTCTTTTTTCTTACAAAATACCAGTACATAAAAGTAAAATCATCATTCTGTTATGATGCTGTAACATATTGCCTATATAGACAGCTCATTAGGTTTTAAACAGAACATCACTGTGAATGTAAACAAACTTCACAGCTTCTGCCCGTATCGCTCACATACTCTCTCACTGAACTCTCTCTCATTAGCGTGCGTGTGTGCGGCTTCTGTCTGCCGTACTGCACTAAATCTGCTGATAACCTACACGCAACCACTGGATAAACTTCTAACAACTCGCAGCTGCGATCTGTTTCTTATGTCAGAGGTCAACGGTCTGGCCGTTCAGCATGGAATAGGAAATGAGTGACAGCTACGACGATTTTCCCGTCATTCTGCAGAAAAATGTTAAGTGCGAAAGTTCTTATCATCAGGATGCTAACCGTGCCCAGCGATCCTGGTGACAGCGGTGGGAAAGGTCAAAGGTTAAAGAGAGAATCGTCACCCGTAATTTTGAAATGGGTTTTTAATGACGTGATCGTCGTATGATGTTTAGGTAAGCTGGTAATGGAAACCATGACATTCCCACACACAGATGTACAGTACCTCTACACAAATCTATTTTCTGTGCTGTATCCTGGGTTTCAGTGTTTGTCTAAATGAAAATTAAGAGACATTACAAAATAAAAAAATTAAAAAACTATGCATACTGCATAGTTTAAAATACAATCCTTGTTCCTGTCATTTTACTCATTTATAACTATTAAATCTACTAATTGACTTCTAATAGAGTGTAACAGTTGGGTCCTTGAGGTAAAAATCTAGGGCTACACGATATAGGGCAACAATATGAATTGTGACTATTCTGATAAAAATTGTGATTGCAATTTAAAATATGATTTAAAAAAAAAAAAAAGTTGTGCTTGTTTGTAGTGCTGCACAAATCGGCCAAAAATATGTATTATATCTCAATATGACTACAAAACAACAAGAATAGTAAAAATATTAATGTACGAAGATAATGGTTATTATTATTACTATTATTATTATTATTATTGTTTCTAAACAAAATTTAAAAACTAAAAAAATGAGTATTAGAAAAAAAAAAAAAGAAAAAAAAATGTATTTTACAGGACAACTGCAAAAATATTTTACACTACTGGGGCCCGTTTCAGAAAGGAGGTTAAGTGAAAACTCTGAGTATGTTATCCCTGAAATGAGGGAAACTCTAGGTTTTCCGTTTCAAAATGGGAGGTTTGTCAAACCCTGGAAAGCAGTTACCATGGTAACTTACTCTGTGAACCTAACCTGGTCGGGAGCAGGTTTTCTTCGCTAAACCGAGTTTCTTTTGGTCTCCACCCCGTTTTAAAGCATAAGCGATGTTTAAATACTTTATCCATTCATGCACGCTGCAAAAATGTTTTTCTTACTTAGTATTTTTGTCTTATTTCAAGTACAAATATCTAAAAATTCTTAATATGCATTTTATAGATGAAAAATGGTCTAAGATATTTAGTCTTGTTTCCTGGGGGATTTTCCTTTCAAGTGCATTTTACATAAACCAAGTAAAATTGTCCGCCAAAGGGTAAGAAAGATAATCTTATTGCAAACTGAAAAAAAATAATATTTTTAATTTCTTACCCCATTGACAGATAATTTGCAAAATAAGAAAAATGCACTTTAAAACATCGGAGATGCAGAGCACATTATAAGTCCGCTGTATGTAGATTTTAAGGAAAGTGTGCATCGCTCTCACACTCATTCTGAGAATTTTTTTCCTGGGCACAAATCCGTCAAAGAGGAGTTTCACAGGACTGTAAGTCAGTGGTGTAAAAATCGGTTTAAATGAGGCTAATCTGATAAATGACGTTTGCTTGATAACATATTTCTGTGACCTCTGGAAGTAACCTAATAAGCAGAATTTCCTTCAGGATTTCCAGTGTGGTTGGATACATTGATGACAAGCATATCTCCACCATCGCACCTTCTGAAAATGAAACTGATTACTGCATGGAATCGAAGGTTGCCAGATGGAGGGGTAGAAGCTACAAGATGCCATAACCACAGCTGTTAAATCAACACAAATTATTCAAAAAATTTGTGGTCATCTTTATTTCCTACAAATACAAAATCAAAAGTTATTCTTTTTACTTTTGGATTTTAGAATTCTTCCAATACTTGACCATCTCTCCATCTGTCAGTGGTGCTGGTGCAGGTTCTCCCACCTTTTTGGGAGCCTCTGCCTTTTCTTGCTGTCGACAAGTCAGTAGTTAATTTTATTACACTAATTAAGAAATGTAACCAGCTGGAATAGAGATTATTTAATTATGTGAAGAGAGTGTTAGACTATGTGGAAAAAGCTGCAGTGCACTGAAATAGACATTGAATGATATTTAATGTCAGATGTTTGTAAAGTCATTTAGCCTACACCCATGAACCCTTCATCAGGGTTTCTGCAGGATTTTTAAGCTCAAATTTAAGACTTTTTAAGACCTTTTTTAAGACCTGCACAAATAAAATTAATACCATACGAGCAGGGTAGGGCAATGTCTATAGTACCATATTAAACTGTAAAATGCCTGTAAAAAGCATGATTTACAATTCAGATACAAGTTTTCACAAAAACAAAAAGTTTTGTAAAATGATAAACTTTACATTTCAGCCTTTTAAACTGTTTTTAAGAAAATGGATAAGTCAAAAATAATAATTATATTGATTTTAACAATTATTATCATTAAATTATTATATAAATTAAATAACATGAATTAGGGGTGTGCGAAATTGGCAAAAAATGACATCTTGATATTTTCTGGGATTTTATCGACAACGATAATTAGACAATATTTTGCTGAGTGTGTTATTGTGCTGGTATCTTAAAGATTACCGTGGACAGCTGACTCCTGAATGTTTTTAATATTCTTTATATTCTTTGTGGTCAGTTCACAGCAGTGATAGAAATGAGTCTTTTCCAACAAGTTTTATGGGCATTTTTACCTTTAAGCCATTTTTTCTAAAAGTGTGCATCATCTTTTGAGTCAAATTCTTGCATTTGGGCTGTTACCAAGCAAATGAAATCAGTATCAACAAAAGTTATCTTTGCAATGCATCTGAAGTGGCATTTAGATGTATTTACACACTGTTTAATGCAGCTCAGAGGGACATAGAATGCTAACCTGCAGTTACAAATGCATAAATAATGTTTTGATATTTGAAACATAAAACGTTGAAAACTGATGTTTGAAATTATTTTTAAAAATGAAGATACTTTAAATGTGAAATTAAAACGGCCTTTAAAACGGCCAATAGGTGGCAGTAAGTCAGTGTTAATAAGGGAGTCATTGCGATTGAACCGAATCATTTAAACGGTTGATTCATTCAGGAACAAAACACTGTCATGTGCTCAGAGACGCGAAACAGCGCTGTGGCTGGAATTATTTTTGTTGTAGAAATAGAGCAAAAGCAGGAAATATGGTGTCTAAAATGTAAGTCTCTTAATATTAACTTCTTGTTTATTGAACTGTTGCATAAAATCAATATCACATTTGTAATCATGCTGATTTTTGGAGGAAAAAAAATGGCACGCTTCGTGTGATATTAACTATATGAAATGATATACCGTAAATATAGGCTATACATTTTCTGCCCCCATATCTTAAATTATGTGATCATTCTAAATGTATTTTAATAGACTGATTCATGCAGTGAAAGAACGCACTCCTACGCGCACTAGTTTAACCTATGTTAACTGATTCATTCTCTACCAGCAGGTGTCGCGTTTGGCTGAAATATAACGGTTTTCCCGGTAAAGACAGAACACAAAGCAGCGCAGCACCGGACTTTGAACTTGCAGCGCTCATGTTTATTTAATAAAATCATAGCTTTTTGAAGTTTAATCGTCACATTCAGCCATATCGCAATTCTTGTCTTTCCGTCTCCAAATTTAAGACCTCTTGAAATCATAATTAAGACTTTCTTGTACAATTTAAGACTTTAAGGCCTTAAATTTGATACAACTAAATTTAAGACTTTAAGACCCCGCGGAAACCCTGCCTTTCATGCTTAAAGCTTGACCTTGATTGAATTGTGTTTTTATACTTCATTTTTAGCTGCTGCCACGTTCTTGTTTCTTTTTTTTTTTTTTTTTTGCCATGGGATACCATTAAAATGAATATTAGTTCAATAATTTACAGTTTTCACCTCCGATATTATAACAGTTATTAAGTTATTGACAGTTATTAAGAATCAAAGTTACGCATTGACTCGGAAGTACGCGAACGTCTTGGCGGGAGCTGTTGCCATGGTGAATTGTAATTTCGGAGCTCCACTGATCATGACTTTTCATAGTTGTGGTGCACGCGCTAAACTCAGAGTCAACCTACTCAGAGTTGAATGAACTAACACAATTCAGCCGTTCTGAAATCAAAAACTCTGAGTTTCCCATCTCAGGGTAAGTCAACTCAGAGTTCAAGTTTAAACTTGGAGTTGGTTGAACCTCCTTATTGAAACGGGCCCCTGGTCAAGTCAGAAACTTGCATGCCGGGTTGCTCAAACAAAGAGAGCAATTTTTTAAGGATCAAAGTGTCTACACTCAGTTTCTCCCTGACAATATTTGAATAGCAAATGAGTTTAGACATGTCTAGTCATATTTCTGCTGACGGTACAGAAACGCAGCAGGACTGGGGTGACGCAGAGTCCTGTTACTGTCAAATAAGACAAGTACTTCAGGGTCGAAAGGCTACAAAACAAGAGATGCAGATATATTTGTCTTTTTTTATATTTTGTAGAGCGTAATAGGTTTACACAAACAGATAAGAGAGAAAATATTTTAGAAATTCTCTTAAAGCCCTCTCACGAACAGTGCATTCTTCACATAAATGAGTTTTATCTGATGAGCAGACCATCACTTTTCCTCATTGCTTTTGTTCCAAACCTCTCTCACATCGGCAAGAATAAAATCACCCAGATCCGCAACACTGCGCTCTTTGTGTTTGTGGTCAGAGATAAGCACTTCAAAGCAGGAAGGCTCTAGAATTTGTGTGTACATCTGTGAATGGAGATAAATATCAAACCTCTCGGCTCATTTTCTGGCAAAATAAGGAAACAGAAGTACTCATAATACAATCACACTGATGTAACGCATCTGAAACAATCCACAGGGTTCCCACGGTCATGGAAAACCTAAGCACCTCAAATAAGTACAAGCTTAAAAAGCCACAGAAAAGTCATTAAAATGTCTATAGTGAATACAGACTTTCTAGTTTTGCTCTACTCTGAAATATTTCATCAGATATATCTCTTTGTGAACGCTTGTGGAGTAAAACTTGCCCGCAAGCCAGCATGATAACATCAGACTGTTTTTTCTTAAGGATCTTCTTAGAGACTTAGTACACTTATAAGTGTGACTTTTTAAAATGATGAATTCTAAATATTAGTACATGACATGTACTAATATTTTAAAATCCTCCCACTTTAAAAAATATGGCCAAAACATTGCAGTACCAAGGTACTCTTTGTTACTGTTGGTTTTTGTTGGCAGATTCAAACTTTTAACAAATCTGATATCTTCTAAAAGTCAATAAGGGGATATTTTGCCCCAAGATACACACAGTTACTATTATAGACTCCATAACTCAGTGCAAAAACTCTAAAGTCACTGTCATAGCCAGATCTCTTAATACCGGTGGTCAACTCTGACAGCTAGTTATTAGGCCAGGGCTAAAGCATTCATAATGCGCCAAACTATGACAGCTAGTTACTCCCAGTTCCACAGTTGTTGTAGTCAAAAGAGAGCTTTACCGATATATCACGCTCTCAGAGACACAGAGATTACTGAGGTAACACCTGGCCTGACGGAAGATTAGAAGGAGAAACTGTCTCTACATGGCAATCTGAATGCAAACACTTGCAAACACAGCTTTAAGCATTAACGTCTACATCTGAAACCTTGACAGCGACTGACAGTAAAAGTACACAAACACACCTACTCACACGAGACAATTTGGAGGGCCAAATATCAAAATTTTGTTTTTATTTACTCACTCTCAAACATCATTCCTAACATTTTAACATTTCAATCATACAGTCATGTGTTTATGTCTCATCTTTTCTTGACTTTATCAGCATTTTAATCCATCTTGTAGATGACCTGGGAACTAAGGTTCACTTAAAGTGGGAACTAAACGTCTTTTCCAACATGAAATATGTGACCCTGGACCACAAAACCAGTAAATTTTTCGAAATTGAGATTTATACATCATCTGAAAGCTGAATAAATAAGCTTTCCAATGAGTTATGGTTTGTTATGATAGGACAATATTTGGCTGAGATACAACTATTTGAAAATCTGGAATCTGAGGGTGCAAAAAAATCAAAATATTCAGAAAATCGCCTTTAAATTGTCCAAATGAAGTTCTTAGCAATGCATATTACTAATCAAAAATGAAGTTTTGATATATTTACGGTAAGAAATTTACAAAATATCTTCATGGAACATGATCTTTACTTAATATCCTGATGATTTTTGGCATAAAAGAAAAACTGATCATTTTGACCCATACAATGTATTTTTGGCTATTTCTACAAATATACCCCAGCGACTTAAGACTGGTTTTGTGGTCCGGGGTCACATATACAGTCACAAAGAATTGTTTATTACACAGAATCTGTACCAATATCATGAACCATAAGCATCACTTGGCCATTGAGTGTACACTTAAGTAATTGCAATTTAATTAAAGTTAGTCCAACTTAAAATAAAAAGTGAACAACACATTTTCAAACTGTTATTTGCCAGTGTAACTCAGAATTGTCAAGTTCACTTAACTTATTTCTTTCATTATGCATGAAGTTTATTAACTTAATTTTAAGGCAATGGGTTTCCTCAATTATTTTAAAGTAAAGTCAACTGATCGCTTTACAGTGTAGTTTGGGCTCCTCCTCAATGCATCCAGAAATGTTGTCATATGTCTTTCACACATTCAGTCAGTTTTTCACATCAATTTTATAGGACGTGTTGAATTTTATCTTTAGCTTGCATTCTTCCATTTCTTATGTAGACAACAGGTTAAGTAAAAATATTAATATGCAATAAATATAGCAAAATGCTCCTCATTATAGTTATTTTTCTTGCTGACTGATGAGCTTACGTACACTGAATGGTTATTCTGAGGTAAATGTATTGTTATGTGGCAATGTTCACAAGCTTTACATGTTTTCCGCAGTTTGACACAGAATGAGCGATTGCATGAGACATTTCAGTAAGTTGTACTGTGGACTTAAAAAATAGCCTACCTTTTGATGTTAATTCATGTTCATTATGTACTATATTAGTAAAGAGAATGATATAATGGGTTCAGTTGCCGCTTGAACTGAGGCGCTAAAGCGATCGCGCCTGTCGCATCAAAGAGCACCAAAACCGTATTTATTGTATGAATTTCGTTATGAATTTGGCAGAATTTTAAAGATGATACTTTATTAAAAAGTAACAAAGCTTATTGCGATTACTGGACGACAAGTGCGCTGCAAACAGCTAGGCTAATATGAAGTTCACAGAACACAGCATATAGACTAAGATCTTGATAACAAGAAGCCATATTAGTAATGATTATAAACAAAAATTTATAATATTGCCAATATCCACACAGCTGACAGCTTTACCTGTTGTAGTTTGTTCAAGTTGTGCATGAAATAGACACTGCTTTTGTGCACTTTTACTTGCACGTCTCCGTCATTTCGATGGCTCTCGCACTCCACAACTAAGCTGTGTTTAGCAGGTGTGCGTCAGTGCTGCTGTACTCCAGAGATGAGGACTGTTTAAAACTCTTTTTACCACTAAAACTTTGATGTGCATCGTCTCAGTTTAATACGTGAACATAAAAGATGTGATCGCAAAACAATCAGGAAATGTTTTTGTTTTGTTTTTTTTTTGTTTTTTTTTTTAAGTCATAACGTGTAAATATATATAGTCGCCAGTGGCGACCTCAGCAAAAACTTCAACTCGCAAATTAATATTTTTGGTTGCAAATGCGACCGCTCTAGTCGCAGTCTGGAGCCCTGCAATCCTTACTTCACTTTTATAAAGTAAAACCAATCATTACCCATGTGTAGTGTGACAATTCAAGTTAAACGAATCGTGATACAATTGGGGGTGGGGGTTTATGAACGTATCTCACAGAGGAACTGACATCTTCAGAAAAGTTTAGATGGTATTTTCTTTTTACCTTGTCTTTGTATAATACATGTTAAAGTAGTGTTCATAAGCACAGTAACCAAGAAAACACTATATTGCAGCTGTTCAATAAGCACCACCTGCTGTCATAGAGCGAATTTGCATTTTCATTCATTCATTTTCTTCTGCTGTTGTTTCATTCAGTTATTTTATGTAGTATAGTTTCACAAAGCTAAAGTCAGATTTTGCTTCAAATTTCAAAATTATACAATCTAATTTAAATCAAAAACTGCTCATGATGTGCAGTATCTTTGTTTGGATCATGATTAAAATGCAGTGGATGCCTCTAATGATAAATGGAAAAAACACAGGCAAAGCCTTAGTTTGTTTATATGAAGAGATTTCTTTAATTTGTAATATTTATTTATTATTATTATAAATTTATTTATTTGATTTGGGATTTGTTTTAGAATTAATTTTGTTTTGTTATTTGACATACTTCAATTTCACAAAGAAATGTGCACCAGAAATGTGAAAAGAAATGTCTTTTTGTCTAAGAAATAATGAGAGTACAACTTTATTTATAATGTCTAACTCTCTTTAAAAAAAAAAGAGTGAGAAAAATGTATTGTGAAACCAGTATCGTGAATCATATCACATCGTGAGTTGAGTGTTTCATTACATCCATAAATCACAACAATTATAAATGTACAGTGTGAAATGTGGACATTAATTTTAAGCGTTCCTAAAGATTAGTTAACAACATTATAAGAATACTTGTGTTGTTAAAGACTACAGTAACTTTGACTCTTTGATGAATCTAACTGTAAAAGTATGATAAAAATGAGCAGGCACAATTAGATATACAATATCAACCCAAAAAAAAAAAAAAAAAAAATTTGTAATAACGGCTATTAACCAATATGTTTTAAATAAAGTGCATCCATACTTCTGAAATTTTGAATTATAGCTCAAAAAAACATATGAACTACTTTTATGAGCTGTTTGGGATGATCTTTGTTTTTGATGATCCCTTGACTGTATGAGCATTCTTCTGAAAAAAATAAAAACAACTCCTTTTATGTTCTGTTCTAGGGAAGAAAGACGTTATACAGGTTTGGATTGTGGAATCACATGAAGGCGAGTAAACGACAATTTAATTTTTGGCTGAATTATGGCTTTAAGAAAGTTTAGTGAAACTGCACACAAACACGCTCATTAATGATTAAAGACAAGCTCACACCAACACATAAATGACTGCTGCTTATGTGTACCACACGACATCTAAATTATCACTCATACACACACTCATCCAGTGAGAAAACATTTAATTACCACATATGAGTACACACACACAACGAGCTAGACTGAACACGAGAGAGAGATCTGACATGTTAATTACAACAGAACCCACAGATGGCACAGAAACACGCCTCGACGCGCCTCTCAAAACCTCACATGTAGCACACATACAAACAATCGTTCTGCGTTTCACTTAGAAACACACACTCTACTGAACTCGTCCAATGGGAAGCGGCCCAAAGTTTCAGTGCCTGTTCTGACTGTTGGATACTGATTCCAGCATGTGTGACTAACATCCCATAGAGACTGGACCATAATCCTGTTTTCTCTGGACCGTCTCCAGTCTTTATAACACACACACAATCACAAAGATCAAAACGCACACTGTCATTATCCTGCTATGTTCCTCCTCATGTCAGGATAATTAGTAGGATTGGATGAAGGATTTCATGCTGCTTTTCATATTTCATTTTTCTTTCTTTCTTTTTTTTTTTTTTAAGCATGAGCTATGATGTTAATGTGTCTCCCAGAAGCGCAGAATAAAGCGTGTCAAGGAGTAAAAAAACTGTGCTTTTGGTAAACTTATGTTACAGCACTGACATCTCATAAACACACGGCATTGCTTTGCTTATCCTTCTGAAGAATCGTAATGTTAGGAAAGTGTGGCTGAAGTTTATTTTTAACAAGGTCCCTGGTCATTTCAGTTTGATCTTAGTTTATGCGGCACAGATTGTTTTGTGATACAGTCACAACGTGATTCAAGCTTTGCACAGAAGCTGTTATTGTAGGATGGGTCAGTGCAGACTGTATTGGTCATGTACATTAGTCAATGTGTTTATGGCAAGGAGATTAAATAAGCAGCTAAAACTATGACTGATACTGTCAAGCCAAAAATAAGTTAAAGTAAAGTCAAGTCAAGTCAAATTTACTAATGCGGACCTCTGAGGAAAACATTCAAAGAATCTTAAAATAAAAATGAATCATGGTTTCTACGAAAATATTAGGCAACACAACTGCTTTTAACATTGATAAGAAATGTTTCTTGAGCAGTTCAGCATATTAGAATGATTTCTGAAGGATCATGCGACACTGAAGACTGGAGCAATGATGCTGAAAATTCAGCTTTGCCTTCACAGGAATAAATCACATTTTAAAAAACATATTAAATACAAAAAATGCTATTTTAAATTGTAATAATATTTCACAAAATTCCTTTTTTTAGTGTTTTTTGATCAAATAAATGCAGTCTTTGTGAGCTTAAGAGACTTCTTTCAAGCACACTAAAAAAATATTTTCAAAACATCTTAGTGACCGCAAACTTTTGAACAATGGCAGTTAGAACTAAAAAAGCTTTGACTAATATTATAAGAAGTTACACATTTCATACATAGCTTATTTGTAGGAATACCATTTAACTGAAGGTATGCAATACAAGTTAAATTACAAAATGCTAAAATGAACTGTTATTAACATCAAATGTATTGTTATACAGTACAGATTAAATATTACTCTACATATTTACACAGTATAATTAGTGATGCTTGGATTATAATACAGTGGCAGGTAAATAGAATGGTAACAGATCTATAACAGTGAAAGAAGTGTGATTATGTGTCACGATAAGACTGATTAAACAGACAGGTGAACTGGTTGGACAAGCTACCACACAGTACGCTTAGCTGGGCAAATCTACCACAAACAACAAAAGAAACCTGCAATGTATCCATACAGTCCAGAGCCAGTGGAAGCAAGCTCATTCAAACTTTATTTAAAATTCAATTCCTCAAAGGGAAATAAATCACTTGGTGAATTGTAATGATACTGTGTGAAAACATGACTGCACACTAGATATAAAGCTTACTCTGTGTTTTCAAAGCATGCCCCTGAGCAAGTCTGCCGATGCAAACATGAAAGTGCACAAGTACAAAGAGGTTCGTGTCAGTTTCTTTGCACATATTAGTGATACAAGCGAGAAATTCTTTCTTCTGTTTATCTAGGTTACTGTGTAACAGGGTACACAGAACCACCTTAAGCTCGCTCAAACTTTCCTGGCCTCGAGAGGTCAGCAGAAGTTGTCGATAATTGTCGATAATGCATGCTTAGAATTTTGTTAGACAGGGTTCAGGCCATTCCAACAAGCCTACACTTTTAAAATAGAAGGCATTCATCACACGATTCGCTGAGGTCATCCGATGTGCAATGGATCATCCACAGTGAAGCCTCAGAAGGAAGCAGACAGAGAGAAAGAGGTCTGGTGTTACTTACACAATAATACATTTGTATTTATTTCCTCAACACATTAAACAAGCATCAAAGAGCAGCATATTTCCCCCATGACTCCTCCTGAACCGTAATTCCTCCACAATATTCATACAGCCACATTCCTGTATGTGTTTGTGTGCGGGCACAGGCATCTAACTTCAAGGCTAAACAGAGAATGGCAACAATCAACAGAAATGGAATCCAACAAGTCATTACACACACCGGCTAAGTAACCGTTTTGCGTGTTTTTGAGATGAGGATCTGTTTGTAACTGCCTTTTAATAGTATTCGGTGCTTAAAAGGAAACGGCCGCAAGTATGCACACACGCAGCTGCACGCAAACACACTTGCCCACGAGGTAAATAAAAAAGGTAGGCTATGTAAATGTGTGCTTGTGAAAACACTTTTAACCGACAAACGTAAGCCACGGAACTTTTTCTGTGGATACATGAGTTTAAAGTGGATGCTGTTCTCCTGACATCAGTGAGGGGTCATTTTGCTGGTGATTAAAAAGTGTCATGTGCAAACTGTGTCAAACAAAAAGTACAGTTTAGACAAAAATGAAAACTGTCATCATTTACTCACCCTCATGCCGTTTCAAACCTGACCTTCTTCTATGTAACACAAAGGAAAATATATTGATGAATGTGTTAACTGTTTTTGTTATTACAGTGGAAGTGAATGGGGTCCAAGTCAACATTAGACCTTATTGACATCCATTGTATGGACAAAACTCATACAGGTTTGGAACAACATGAGGGTGAGTCAAGGTCAAATTTCTCCTATGGGAGATAATAAACAGTACCTTGACCTTGAGTGAATCATTACAGAATTTTCTATGCCACTGTTATTTTAAACTAAAACTATTAAAAGTTGTTTCAAGTAATTCAAATCAGACATAAAATATAAATATTATATGCAAAACTTAAAAAATAGAAATGCTGCATTAGCAACTAACAAAAATAAGTTACAGTATTAAAATAATAAAAAAACTAAAATTGCTAAAAAAAAAATAAAAAAAAGACTACTGATAATTGAAAAAAAAAAATACAATGAATGAAGATAACAAAATTATTAAACCTTAAACTTCATTTAAAATCAAAGAAAATGCAAAAAAGCCAATTCGATATATGATTAAATACTACAACAGTATATAATGATTACCAAAATGAATGCACAATTATGAATCCATTTGAATGCAAATAAATAAATAATAGGATCAAATTGTTAGACATTTCATATTTAACACCCTTCTAGGTCTAAACTACCGTTGGAAGATAATTACTAGAAAAAATAAAGCGATTGTTCCTAACAGCAGCTGACAGATCGGATAAAAGGCTGAAATGAGAAGCCTGTTTGTTCTGTTCTCTCCAGCTGCTGCCAGCGGGTCACGCATGGTGGACGGACTATTGATAACCAAACCATATCGACTGATAAGAACAGAAAGTCAGAAAAACATGAAACACCCCTAACCTGTCTCTCTTTCTTTATGTTTGATTTCACATGAAAAGAAGTCAAAAGATGAACTGAAATGAAAGCACAAGGAACTCTCCATAATAAGGTACAACACAAGGCCTGAAAAAAAGACTTGTTCACAGTCAGTGGAATGAGCTACTTAACTAAACATTAAAGGAGGTCAAACTTTTTTTTTTTTTGCCTTCTTGATTGCTGAAATTTATGTTTTATGATTCCTGTGGCTTTGGTTTTATGTTAACTTTTCTATCCATATAGGTACCACATTTTAAAGAGACCACAAGGGAAAGGTGGGTGGGAGCATGGAGGGAAAGTTGAATTGATATGTGATATCATGTTGTTATTCAGGTTTGTAAATTGTTAATAATAATAACAACAATAAATTTAAAAAAGGAGGTCAAACTTAATATTAAATGAGCACTTTTTATATGAGGTTTGCAATTTTGGCCATATGAAACTGGAACAGGTCTAAATACAGTTACATTTGTATTAATGATTTTGTTATTTTCTAGCGATACAATATTAAATTAACATTAAAATAAAATAAAAAAAAATTATAAAATAAGGTAAAATAGGTTACAAAACAGGAAACCAATTGTATCATTGTATATTTACATGTCATGCTGATGCCTGTGAAGGGCATACCTGTGCCTCTCTAAATAAAGCAACGAAACGTCTTATCTAGTATCAAGATTAATTACATCATGTTTAACAGATGATTACCGAGTGCGAGAATTTGAGATTGAATGCGGGACTTTCCGCGTGGCAGTGGAATGAATGTGGTCACGTTAGCACATGCTCTGGTGAGAAGATAAAGACAGAACTAAAGGGAAATGAAATGGTTGTCCTTAACTTCAACTAATTGTAAATGATTGAAGCGATCTGTTCAACCTCCAGACTATTCAGGAAAAAAAAATGGACTCTCTTTATATCAGAAAACTCAGTGGCGTCTTTGTAGAAACGCACACAGACCTGAGGTTGACACCTGTCGTCACAGACGTCCGGACTGCTGTGGTTGTTATATGAGCTCTTGGTGTTTGTTTGTAATTACTTTCACTCAAATGCACCTCATGAGTCATTATGAATTCCCCATAAGCTGACTAATTCAAGTCTCGGTTCACAGGGACAGTTAACAACACCCTGACAAGTAATAACACCCTGACAAAGACCGAACAATCTGTCAACCAGTCCACCAGGTAAATCAATCACAGCTTCAAAGCAGACTAATATAAAAAGCCAAAGCAGACTAATAAAAATACAACAGACATTATTCCACAATAGCATACACCCAAATAAAAAATTACTGTACTTAATGAAAATATTGCTCAATATACAGGTCCTTTTCAAAAAATTAGCATATTGTGATAAAGTTCATTATTTTCTGAAATGTACTGATAAACATTAGACTTTCATATATTTTAGATTCATTACACACAACTGAAGTAGTTCAAGCCTTTTATTGTTTTAATATTGATGATTTTGGCATACAGCTCATGAAAACCCAAAATTCCTATCTCAAAAAATTAGCATATTTCATCCGACCAATAAAAGAAAAGTGTTTTTAATTAAAAAAAAAAAAAAAAGTCAACCTTCAAATAATTATGTTCAGTTATGCAGTCAATACTTGGCCGTGGAATCCTTTGCAGAAATGACTGCTTCAATGCGGCGTGGCATGGAGGCAATCAGCCTGTGGCACTGCTGAGGTGTTATGGAGGCCCAGGATGCTTCGATAGCGGCCTTAAGCTCATCCAGAGTGTTGGGTCTTGCGTCTCTCAACTTTCTCTTCACAATATCCCACAGATTCTCTATGGGGTTCAGGTCAGGAGAGTTGGCAGGCCAATTGAGCACAGTAATACCATGGTCAGTAAACCATTTACCAGTGGTTTTGGCACTGTGAGCAGGTGCCAGGTCGTGCTGAAAAATGAAATCATCTCCATAAAGCTGCTAGCTGCATTGACCCTGCCCTTGATAAAACACAGTGGACCAACACCAGCAGCTGACATGGCACCCCAGACCATCACTGACTGTGGGTACTTGACACTGGACTTCAGGCATTTTGGCATTTCCCTCTCCCCAGTCTTCCTCCAGACTCTGGCACCTTGATTTCCGAATGACATGCAAAATTTGCTTTCATCCGAAAAAAGTACTTTGGACCACTGAGCAACAGTCCAGTGCTGCTTCTCTGTAGCCCAGGTCAGGCGCTTCTGCCGCTGTTTCTGGTTCAAAAGTGGCTTGACCTGGGGAATGCGGCACCTGTAGCCCATTTCCTGCTACACGCCTGTACACGGTGGCTCTGGATGTTTCTACTCCAGACTCAGTCCACTGCTTCCGCAGATCCCCCAAGGTCTGGAATCGGTCCTTCTCCACAATCTTCCTCAGGGTCCGGTCACCTCTTCTCGTTGTGCAGCGTTTTCTGCCACACTTTTTCCTTCCCACAGAGGTGCCTTGATACAGCACTCTGGGAACAGCCTATTCGTTCAGAAATTTCTTTCTGTGTCTTACCCTCTTGCTTGAGGGTGTCAATGATGGCCTTCTGGACAGCAGTCAGGTCGGCAGTCTTACCCATGATTGTGGTTTTGAGTAATGAACCAGGCTGGGAGTTTTTAAAAGCCTCAGGAATCTTTTGCAGGTGTTTAGAGTTAATTAGTTGATTCAGATGATTAGGTTAATAGCTCGTTTAGAGACCCTTTTCATGATATGCTAATTTTTTGAGATAGGAATTTTGGGTTTTCATGAGCTGTATGCCAAAATCATCAATATTAAAACAAATAAAAGGCTTGAACTACTTCAGTTGTGTGTAATGAATCTAAAATATATGAAAGTCTAATGTTTATCAGTACATTACAGAAAATAATGAACTTTATCACAATATGCTAATTTTTTGAAAAGGACCTGTATTTCACTCTTGAACCAGAAGAGCATCAAAGCGAACATTATAAATATTGTTTTCAATCTTGACTTGTCAGCTTTATACAAATCTGTATTTAACTATTTTATATGATTTTTCCAATCACTGAAACCATTTTGACCAAAAAAGACATTGCTGATCCATTTAATTTAATTTAAAAATCAAAATGCTGAAAGCAAATCAATCAATCAATCAACTACTATTATTTAAAACACAATTATATAATACACAGAATAAAATCAGTGTCAATCATAATATCACTTAATCAAAATTCTTAGTAAATGTTTGAAATATCTTCACAACGACAAAACAGCTCACCAGGTAAAGCCGAGGTGTACAACTTCTTTTTTTTTATTTTAAGTGAAATGTGTATCTGTCAGGGATTCCACGCAGTCACAGCCACCGGTCACAACCAGATCACAATCACCTGATTACTGATCACCCGCACCTGCAGTCATCAATCAGCACTCCTTCAAATACACGCTCCTCTCAATATTTCATCGTCTAGTCTACTGTTCACCTACCTGAACAAAGCCTGACTCACCCTTGCTGCTTACCTACTTGCACTTACCTTCTGTTTTCTCCAGCAATCCCTTTGTCCCTCGTTCCAGAACCATCCCGCTCAACCTGAAAAAGATTCAGCATCAGCCATCATCGCAAAGCATCAAGAAACTGACATCTGTGTTCGGACTCACCTCCTCTCAGCTTCCCCAGTATTCCACTAGCATCTCTGAAAATAAACATACCTGTTTTGCTCACTAACCTCTTGTCTCCGGCTTGAGTTGTGACAGTATCACCTTTACGTATCCAATGTGCAAATTTAAGAAACTTATTAGTTCAATAAATATTAACTTAATTCTAAAATTGTCGGATAAAAAAAAGACAGTTAAAGCAAAAATTCTAAATCCTTAAAGTAATTTTTCCAGTGTGTTTGTGCTGACAATGCATTTACAGTTATTGTTACAGAAACTTTAATATAATTTCAAAACTATCACAAAAATTGCTCAACATGAATACATTTCTCACATTTAATTAAATCATGTGAAATGTAGAAATGTGTTAATTGTCAATTAAATTGATCATTCCAATTAAATATAGAGAAATACGGCAGATAGGGTACGTGTTTTATAAAAACTGAATTATCATTTGATAGCATGTTTGCAAACATACTGCCTATTAAATCTTATTTTAAGGCTTCAATGCTAGGGCAGCAAGGCCTGCTTGTAACTGCTTATTTTATGTGGCACTGTTAATAATGTCAGCTTTCACAACATTCCTAATTACAATAATGCAGTGAGCAGACAAATGAATATCCTTTTCCTCTCTTACTACTTTAAAGAGGCACCAAACGCATTTGATGATTTTAAAGAAAAGCCAATGGACAAAGAGCAAAACACATTTTGCTGCAGAGTATCTGTATGTACATGAGTCATAGAGAAGCACATAAGCTCAAATCCAATGGATAATACATCTTAACAATAAAACTTCATATTCTGATGCCTTTAAAGAATCTTTTCAAGTGTTATGGTTCTTTAGAAAACCATCTATATACTGACGCTTTAAGGAACCCTGGAGAGATTCACTTTTTAACAGACAGCACAGCAGACAGATACAGCAGCTCTTTCCCCAACATCATTATCACCCCATTCTGTCAGACACACATGCTGCACACCCTCTGTTGGCCCAGGGGGCATTAACAGGGCTTTGTTCGGGTGCTATGGGGGGTTAATTACTGTATGAGGCCTATGTCAGAATGCTCATTATAAAACTGAGAATTTTGGCACCAAATTTTGATACGTAAACCTGTTGTAGAATGCAGATAAATGCACACCTGTCATTGCACGTTCTAAATGAATGTGTCAAGTTGCAACAAGGATAGTCAACCACAAACAGCCGAAAGCTGGTGGAGTAAACTAATATTATCAAAGCAGCATTTATTTTATTTTTTTATTTCTCTGAGGCCCACTTTAAATGTTACTCAAGTTTACAGTAAAACTATTTATTCAGAGTGTAGCTTTTATACCCATTGTCTGGTTCTAACTATTAAACAGACCACTGTTTTCCTGCTGTGTCTTTAAAAAATAGTTCAGCCCAAAACAAAAATGCTTTCTCATACCATTCCAAACCCAAAAAAAAATTCAGTCATCATTTACTTACCCTCATGTGGGTACAAAACTGTATAACTTTGTTTCAACTGCAGAAAAAAGATGATATTTTTGGTCCATACATTGGAAGTCAGTGGTTCCCAACGTCCTTCAAAATACTTTAGTGTTCTTGAGAAGAAAGCAAGTCAAACTGTTTTGGAATGCTATGAGGGTGAGTATAACAATAATAAGACTTTTATCTTAGGGTGGATTTCCCTTTAAGACTTGTAAAATCACCATAATTACAAGCAAAAACAAATACAGTGCTTTGCTACTGTACACTCACCCAGGTTTTCAATCAAGTCCAGTACAGTTTTTAACTGCCTGACCCTTCAGCAACAGCCTCTTTGCAAAACATGCATCACACTGGGACAGATTTACAAAACAAACAATGCTGAAATTTAACAAAGATCAAAATATTTTTTTTTTAAATATATACAATTACTATAATACTATAAATACTATAGTTTTTACTAGAACTTTAGTAAAAACGAACTTCAGACACAAAATGCTACTCACAGCAAAAGAAATAAATCATTAAAAAAGTCTATTACCATTATTGGTCACTCTTTTCCATGCAGTTATAATGTGCACTGTAAGCAAAAAATGTTTATTTGTGTGTTTTTCTCTTTTCAGATACCCATGCCCATCTTTTTTTTTTTTTTTTTTTGGTATTATAGATGCATTTCATTTTTTATGGTGCTCTAACAGTTGAAATTTCCTTTCATTGACACTTATTCATGTATGACCGAACAATACTGGCTTGTTGAATCTCTTACACACAAGAGACCTCAAGAGAAATTATTATTTTATTAAGTACCTGCTCGGAAATGTGTTTATATTGATAAATTAGTTTTTACTGTAAAAAAAAAAAATTACTGTAGAAAAGGTTCAGACTCTTGAGAGGAAATGACATTGGGAGGCAATTCAGTTATTTATATTGTTATTTCAGGTCTGTTTCTGTCACTCTTTTCCTTTCTCTATTTATCATGTCTTTCCACTTCTTCCAACCAGCAGTCGCCTGTAATCCCTCAGTCCAACCCGGCAGCACGGCAATGCAAGTGTGAAGCAAAAGAGAAAAAAAAAGAAAGCAAGCGAGTGAGACGGTAGGTGTGTGTCTGTCAACACAGTCCTTGCAGGTTCATATTTTAAGCGTGAACATTAAAGATGAATGCACACGTCAGTTCAACCCTGGTGCCCTCATGTAAACAATGAAGCCCTGTCTTTCAGCTCTCTCCCTCGATTCATCCCTTCCCTCCCTCTCCATGACTGAAACTTAGAGAATTCCCCCCCTAAAGCCAGAGAGGGAGGGACGAGACATTAAAAATATACTTCCTTCTTCCATTATGGGACGCATCTTTTAGACTTCAAAGAGCCTTTAGAATCAATAGTGAAGTGTCTGTGTCATTTGTGTTTGAGGTCTGTCTCCATGTTTGTTTGAAGAACATCAGGTCTAAAGGCCTATAGCCAAAAACCATCACTGATTTATGACTTTTAATTATCACAGATGAATGCTGCTGGAGTCCCGCTCTCTTTCTCCCTCTCGTGTTCTTGGCACAGGCTGTATTGTCAAGTTGCCCCCGTGAGAGGAAAGATGCCAAAAAAAGAGTGGAAAAACCACTGAAACTACTCAGGAAGAGAGTGGGTGTATGAAAAGAAAACTAGAAAGAGACTGTAATAGGAAACTGATGAAGTGTCAGGATATTGAAATTAGGGATGTGCAAAACTACATATTTTAAAATTCGACTAGTCGCCGGTTGTCTGAACAAGGGGTTTTCAAACTGGGGCCCCAGAGGCCTCCAGAAAGAGAAAAAGAGAATTTGCAAAATGTATTTTTTTAGGGCTTTCCAAGTTCATGTGTTAACATGTTAATTATATATTTAATGCAATAATTTCACATTTATAAGACAACTTGTTGGAGAAAGTCTTGTCATGCATACTGGGATTTGTAAAACTGCTTTAGAACATTATTAATTGCCAAAAGCACTACTGTATCCAAATGAACAGAATTGAAACGTTTCTCTGCAAGTTTAGGCAGATACATCTAACGTTAATAAAGGTGGAGAAAATGTTCACTGTTAGTAAATAATTTCAATATTTATTTTGTCCCTAGTGTCATATCTGGGATCTCTATCATCACAACGTTTGAAAACCGCTGGTCTAGACATAAATGGTTAACTTTACAAAGCATCAACATCTAACGATCATCCTCAAAATAAAAAAGGAGGTAAAACGGCGAGAAATAGACAACAGCTAAATGTTTAAAAAGGAGGAGGTGTCACGGTGTGTTGACTACATAAAATATTTAAATCACATAATCTTATGACAACAATTAGAGTGTCAACATGCCCTATCTAAATGCAGAACGTAAACAAACATTATAAATGTATCATCAATATAGCCTACCTGCAGTAGAGGGGTTCTTGGGACGCACGTGCGGGTGTTGGTCCAAATGAATCTTCATTGCTGGAAAAACGAAAAGATGGACTTGCAGGTTTGCTTTCAAGTAGATTGTATGGAAGTTCAATATGCTTTTTTATCCCTCTCGAAGTTTCCTATCACGTTTGCCGACTGAGAAACCGCTTCAAAAAGATTAGTGTGTGAGTGAACCGTCCGAGTTGAATCGCCCTGAATCGCGAAACGATTCAAACCGGTGGCCGAGCCGTTTGATCGATTCACTGAAAAGAACCATTTCCAAAGAATGATTCATTATAATTTTTTTTTTTTTTTTTTTTTTAATTCAAGGAACAATAACATACAATATGTTATTAAGAAAACAACATTAAAATAAGAAAAGAAAAAGAAAAAAGCGAAGATTTACACATACATACATACAGAGAGAGAGAGAGAGAATCAAATAAATATAGTCTATTGTAAAGTTCACAAACTTTCAAAGTTCTTACAGCTTTCTTATTCAGTCTCTGATACTGTCGATATATATACGTTTCAGTCAACTAAACCATAAAATTGTGTTTTTTATTGGTAAATTTACACTTATGAATTCTGAAATTTGGTCAATAGAATATGTAAATTAATTAAGTAAAAGTACTGTTCCTCTTGGTCAGGATAGTCAGTAAAGCCAAAGAAGTACATTTTCCGATAGGAGTGAAGAAGGTCTTAAACTCTTAAATATTTCACTAATACATTTTTGGACCTTACACCATAGTGTAACTGAGTATGTACAGTGCCAAAATAAGTGCAAGGCAGTTTCCTCATATTCATTACAAAAAATACAATTTACATTTATTCCTTTTTTAATTTTTTGTAAATAATGATTTGCTGGATAAAATCTATGAATAAGCTTATAAGAAACTTCTTTAATCTTATTTCTAAGATGATATTTCTGTGGTAACAACCACACTTTTCTCCAGCAAATCAATTTTACATTCAATAAAGAGACCTAATGAGACAAAACATAAGGTAGGCCTATAGGCTACAGTAACAATTTCTCTTTTGAAAAGAGTACTGATAGCTCTATTATTTTTGGGATTTAATGAAAAACTAATTTTACCAACATAAGATTTAGTAACATCAAAAGACACTGAATCGGGAGAATGGTCTATGATTCATTATAATTAGTGCTGTGAAGTTCGATCCTTTGCCGCAAAATGGTTCCTTTTTACATAGTTCATTTTAATAAACTGCTTCGAAAAACTGATTCACCAGTTCTTTACGTCATCACATGATGATGTCCATATTAATACTATCCTTCAGGGGGATAAATACACGCTCAGATATTGAAATAAAGCGAAGCGTATATTGCTGATTTATGTTATATTCAACTAAATTATGATAATAATGTCTAAAACATAGAAAGTGTATTAACTAGTCTTAACTCGCCTTTTAACAGAAACCATGATCCAACCCATAAAAACTTAAAATCTTCATACTCATTGGAAACATCAATTTACATGTCTTGATGCAGTTAAAAAAAAATAATAATAATAAAAAATCTGTGTAATAGGCTATGCATTTCCAGTACATTTTATTTGTTATTAAACCTATATTTCACCATCTCATTCAGGTCTTTGGTTCATGCTTGCTGGTATCAGCAGTAAACTCACTGGTCCAAAACTGTTCTCAGTTCAGTGTACTTGTTATTTGCGTTGCAAACATTAACCTACTCTTTTCTGGATAACTGCTGTCACACTATATTCCAGACAGCTGACAGAAAATACAGACAGAGCCTATTTAGACACTTCACTTAGCCAGTTGATAGCCGAATGAATAAACTCTGTTTTATTTGACAATACGTCCATCATGTCATTGAGCTCTGACAGTGCAGCACTAGCCAATTCACTGACTTAGACTGGAATGTAATATTTACATGTTTTATTTATTTTTCTGCTTCTGCCATTACTCCCCAACAGCTATCTGCAGTTGTGTTGCCATATTTATGAGTTATTGTTATTGACCATACAAAACATAGGTAAGGTTGTGATTTGAACCCATGGTTCCCTTGCAAAGAAATCTTTACCGCTAGACATGACTCTCATTTTATCCCTTTTTCATAAAAAGTACAGTGCCAGCCCTGGTCTGCATGTGTAAAACATAATATTTCTATAGGCTATACTGGCAAATTTGTTAGAAAATAATTGTGCTTATATGTTGTAGTGCTGTTGCTTTAAAGGGTATGAATTTTTGAAAAGCTACAGTTCACTTACTGCTGTCAGCAATTAATTTCCTTTAAAACACAGAAGAAAAAAACATACACAATAATAGCTTACTAATAGACTTTTCAGTTTTTGGACAATTAGTAAACTACTCAATAATCCTGACCCATCCCAACTTCATTTTGCATTCCAGTTCACAATGCTCCTGAATGAGTACGAGTGTGTGCGTGTCTTTTTATGAGACAATTTTTCTCATATGCCAGACACATAATCCACACTCTGGATTATGAATTTTAGATTAATTACATAGTCTATACGCACATTCTTCGGTGGTGAAAGAGGTATGAGAGCCGTGTCTGTGTGTATGTGTGCCAGTGCGCGATTATTCACCGGGAGGAGTCACACCCCCTGTCCAAACACGTTCCAGAACACACACATTGCCCCAGGAGTCTTTGTTATCATATTATTTCATTTGAAGGAGTTTGAAATATTGTTCCTGCCTGTCTGCTGTCCTGCAGAGAAACTGCCAGCAGCTGCTCATTAGCTATGGAGCCGATTTCTCACCCGTCACCCCCCGTTACTCCACCCACATTCTGTTACCATGGCGGTTACCATGTCGACGCCAAAAGTCTCATCTTAGAGTTTCGGTCAACCCCACTGGCATGTAGCAGACATTAAGTGTCTCTCTCCTCATCTCTCCACATCTGGATCACATCACAAGCGTGTCTACAGTGTCTTGTGCCATGCTGAAAGAAGATGTTGACCTTTGACCTCTGCCTTGGAGTGCTGAAGTACAATGACCTGTGACCCTTAGGGTTATGGATGAATGAGGTGTGGTGAACACTCAAAACGGGATGACAGGAAAGCTAAACGACAGCTTGTCAGCATGGACTTTTTCACAGCACTAACAGGAGACTCTATCTCTGTCTGATCTGTCCAAACAAACTCACAAACACTTAGCAAAGAATTCACTGAGAATAAACTGATACCACTGATAGAGCCGTTTTTGCACACACTTTGTCTGCATTTTTAAAATTTGAATCACTAAAGTAACTGAAATCAGGTGCGTTTAAATAAATAAACACAATCAAATTTAAATAAATAAATAAATAATCATGATACAATTTAAATAAAATTGAAGTTAATTTAAATAAAACAACAATAAATTAAATTTAAATAAATAAATAAAGATAAAATTAAATTTAAATTAAGTTACAATAAAAATATTGTAATTTTTAAAAATGGTTCAACAGCTGCCAAGACGTCAAGATGATTTGACAAAACACACATTAAAAAATATAACCAAAAAAATAAAAATCAGTCTTGGAAAACCTGGACATATAGGGAAGCCTACAGTAATTTTAAAAGTGTAATTTCTAGACATGTATACGTAATGTAAATTAATTAAATCTTAAGAAGCCATGGGCATTTTTATAATGAATATACATTTAACTATGTCAAAATATTTCTGACCCTGTCTGTGAAATCCAGGCTAAAGTCTCAAAATCTAAAGCACAAAATTTCACTATTAATGGTTTCAATCTCTGACATGGCCTTAGTCAGTATTAAAGATATCACGGTTCGATTTTCACAGAATGGTCTTTACCTTAAAACAATAAACCACCAAATAAAATAAAATACTTTAGATGGGTTTTCACAGCCAAGATCACATTTTATTGGGTAAAAATTGTGAGTAAATAATATTTTTCAAAATCTTTATCCTTAATCCTTATCCAGTAAATCACAAACATTGGTTAAATAAAAGGTGGGAAGCCTGAAGGACATTCAGCTCCTAAAATTTCTGAAATCCTGGAGTTTAATTCATTTAATTATAGCTATTTTAGTTAAGGAGTGCCCATCGATTGCCATTAGTTTAGAAAACAAAACTAGGGCTTGAGGCCTTTTGAATGAGCCTCGTCATCAAAGAGGCTGAGAAGCACTCACATATGTTTATGAAACTGAAAAACATTTCAATGGTATATGAAGAAAAGCATCCAAAAAGCCTGACAAAGACTGAAGTCTTTAGACTTCCTTTTGTGAGCCATGACATCATAATTATAGTAATGTTGGCTGGATGTGAAAATCTTTGGTCTGGCAGAATAACTTCAGATTTACGACACAAACTCTGTTGGTTGGCCAATTTTCCACGCTCAGACAACTTGGTTTAACAACCTGCCATATCTAATTCAAAAGAGGCAGACGAGTCTTGAGTCTCTCATTTGATTTTGACAACTCTTGCAGAGAATGAAGAACAGAATACAGGACAGGAGAGAAGATAAGAAAGAAACGAAACACTTGCCAGATTCCAAAAGGGATAAATGGACGACAGAAAACCGTGGAAAAGTGAACATTGCTTAGCTAGTGTACGACCACCGGAAGTACACAATATGAAATCTGCCACTCAAAAAGGTAGAAACCTCCAAACATCAAAGCATTTCAAAACCACAGAGGGGAAGAGAGGGTCATAAAGCTTTGAGAACTCTCTAATCTCGTGTTTAACCTCCATACACGTGTCAGTCATGTTTACATGCACCTCCCCACGGCACCTCGATGACGGATATCAGGCCCAGCAGATTCGCAGACATAACAAAACAAAACCCGACGTGTCAGGAGAAATAATTAAACTCAATCAGTCTGTCAACAGCATGAAAACATTCTTGCAGCTCAACTAGAGCATGTTACACCAACATTATGCTTAAAATGTGTTGCTAATCTCAAATAGCAGCTTTTGGGATTTGCTGTAATGTGCCATGTTAAAGAAGTACTGTCACAAATTGAATATTTGGATCTGCTGTCTGTCACAATAGGCTGATAAGTCTGCTCATAAAGAAGTCGTAACGTATTTGTGTAGGTAAAAGTGCTCGTGTTTTGTGGAAAAGTAAGGTGAGAAAGTTTTTTCGCATGTGTTTTGTGTTTGTGTGTGTACTGAAGACAAAGCCGCACTTTTCCTTCAGGGCAAAAGAGAACTATCATTATCCAATTCATCTTGGAACACTTAAAATATATGAAGCTAGCACTCAGTTCACACAATGAAAACATTGCACAGAATGAGGCGTCATTTACATTGACAGTGTTACTTTATGAACTAGCTTAAAACCTGCTGACATGTCAGAAGATGTGAGACTCAACCTACAAGTCGCCAAGTGGTTGTTTTAGCGCTAATAGCGCACTGAAATGAAAAATTATGTGCTACTGGCATTAAATGTTTGTTTTTGGGATCCAACCAATAGAGATCACAAACTATAATATGCAATTCCAGACTTTTAGAAATATGATATATCCAAACTCAGGTGCTTATTATTATTATTATTTTTAAAATAAATAAATGAATAGCAATATAATTATAGATGGATTATTTACAGTGTCAAAACAATGAACAGGATGGCTATATAATAAAAAAATATATATATGTAGCTGTCCAGCTAGCTTACATGAGTGTCAAATTACCGTTATTTTTATATATTTTTATTACATCTATTAATTTAGCAGACACCTTTATTTAACAGCTTACAAATTATGAACATCAGCACCAGATCAACATCTTAATCATGTTTTGACATCAGAATGATCATAATCATAATGTTGATTCTGTGATTTTTATCAAGCCTAAAATTGAGATCAACAAATGATGGTGCTGTTACACCATACAAAACACAGAATGGAAAATGAATGAATGAATGAATGAATGAATGAATGAATGAATGAATGAATTCAATAGCTTGTACTTACTGAAGCCTGTGCAGATGTTTTCCCTCCCAAAACATGCCACTTCCTGGAAGCTGATGTCAAAAGGACTGGCCTTTTGTTATTTAAAGGTATATTACCAAATGCTAACAGGAAATAAGTACAATGAGGACACAGGTAAAACATATGAATCACATCCCCCACTCTCCTAAAATCGGTTTGGTTTGAAATATTTTTTTTTTTATTGAGAAAGGAGAAAAGGAAAAAACAAGGTAATGAAGTTAATTTAAAATTCACTCATATGTTAACTTAATTATGATATTGTGATAGAAGAAAATTAGCTGTACAGAATAATGTAAAGATGCTTAATAACCATATCACCAGCAGCCATATCACCCTGTAGCCCAAGACTGGTTGCCCACTGAAGCCAAGCAGGGTTGAGCCTGGTTAGTTCCTGGATGTGAGACCTCTGGGGAAAACCAGGTGCTGCTGGAAGAGGTGTTAGTGAGACCAGCAGGGGGTGCTCACCCTGTGGTCTATGTGGGTCCTAACACCCCAGTATTGTGATGGGGACACTATTCTGTCAAAAAAGCACTGTCTTTCAGATGAGACGTTAAACCGAGGTCCTGAATCTCTGTGGTCATTAAAAATCCCAGGATGTCCTTCTAAAAATAGTAGGGGTGTAAATTCACCCATTGGCCTCTGTCCATCATCATGGCCTCCTAATCATCCCCATATTTCGATTGTCTTCATCACTTTGTCTCCTCTCCACCAGTAAGATGGTGTTTGGTGGGCGTTCTGGCACATCATCCAGGTGGATGCTGCACACTGGTGGTGGTTGAGGAGATCCCCCCCCCCCCTTCTATGTAAAGCGCTTTGAGTGCCCAGAAAAGCGCTATATAAATGTAAGGAATTATTATTAAATTATTAGTAATACAAAATAATATAACAATATAATTTCTGTCTTGAAAATGTTTATTTATTTATTTTGATCCAGTATATTAATTTCTGTATATTGTGTGCATGGACATAAAAACGAACTGCATTGTTCAGCAAGTTTCTATTCCCTCTTTCCTCCTGTCTCCACTTCAGTCCCGTCCTGAGGACATCCCTTTTCTCCATTCTAAAGGAGGGGGTTATTTTGGTAGTTTTTGTTTTTCTTTCTTCCTCCACCCTTACCTATCTCTCATGTTCTATTCTGTCACTCAGAGCCACGTTAACCAGTCTGGCTCTGAAGTTTTCTGTTGCCGTAGGAGAAAGACACTGACAGACTGACTCCATTTCAAGTCGAGCAGCTGTCGTTGTAACTAATCCTGCTTATCTCTGCACTTCCTAGTTTGGTAAATATCGAATGAGTTTAACCACTCACCTTTGTATGTGTGTGTGTGTGTGTGTGGTGCTGAGTAAAATTAGAAGAGGAACTGAAATATTCCAAGTATTTTTATGAAAAATACATCAGCCATTGCTTCTTAAATACATTCTGTCTCACACACACTGTACTTTTCCAGCTGAACCTTCATCATTGAAAATAATTGAATCTCTTTTCACTGGTTTTCTGCAGCTACATCAAACGGAGATGAATTCAGAGAAGAATTTATTTAAGTGTTTCTAATCTAAACGCACCACAAACGCACACATTTATAAGCCCGATGTGAATGGCTCCGTGTGTGCATCTGTCATCACAGCTTCTTCACATCTATCCTCCTCTTTTACCTCCTAATCCTCATCATTCAGCACATTGCTGTGTGTGTGTGTGTGTGTGTGTGTGTGTGTAGTCTATAAGGTGTGTGTATTTATCATTAGACTTTTTATGTGGCCGAGAGGTGTGAGATCTTACTCAACACCTTGTACCTGTGTGGAATGAATTATAAATGCTTATGAGTAAATACTGTATGCGCTTGCATCTATCTATCTATCTATCTATCTATCTATCTATCTATCTATCTATCTATCTATCTATCAGTATATATTTGTATGTGTGTGTGTGTGTGTGTGTGTGTGTGTGTGTGTCTTAGTTTAATTTGTTTATTTCCTAAACTTTTTTTTTTTCATTTTTGTAAAATTACTCCTAAACTATCCAAACACAGAGGGTTTGTTTGTAAACAAACTTGGCGTAACGCATTACAAGTAACGCGAGTTACGTAATCAGATTACTTTTTTTCAAGTAACTAGTAAAGTAACGCATTACTTTTAAATTTACAAGAAAATATCTGAGTTACTTTTTCAAAAAAGTAACGCCAGTTATTTTGTTTTACCATTTATTGACTGACAAGTCTCCTGTCCCCATATTGGGAGAAATCAGAAATACAGAGGCATTGTGTGTGCTGTGTGAACATGATGTTACTGTAGTTCTAGGCTAAATGTGAATCTGTATTAATTCATCCCACTCTCAAAAAAACAGATTTAGTATTCATCAAAATGAATTAAAACAGTGAAATACAAACTCAGAATATGACACAAACCTGTAATAATTAAATATGTTAAATAACACAAATGTATCATCCCATTTTATTAACCAATGTCTTTGCTGCTGACCTTTGATGATCCAGTTCAACCATACAAATACTAAAGCAAAAATGACTTTAGATGAACTAAGAATTGTGCTTCGTTGTTTTTTTATTGCTGAAGAGTGTTGAACCTTCTTCTGCTGCGTTCTACTGTACAGCTGTGAATTTACTTTTCCTTCAGCCTGAGGTTTATTCATTATACTTTTTGATGTGAAAGGGCTTTTACATTTGCTATAAATAGAACTTCTTATATTAAAAACAATCAAGCCCTGCTCATATTTAAAAAGTAACGCGAAAGTAACGCAAAATAACGTAACACATTACTTTCCATAAAAAGTAACTAACGTAATTAGTTACTTTTGTAGGGAGTAACGCAATATTGTAATGCATTACTTTTAAAAGTACCTTTCCCCAACACTGCACAGAGGTCTTCTACAGATATTCATTAGAGGAGAAAAATAATGTCTGATAATGTGGTGGATGGTGGTGGACAGCTGCTAAAGTAGTATTGGTCTGTCAGGCAGGTGCTACAGAAGGGTCAATCAGTCCTCAGATGTTTGCTAAATCCGAAAAAACCTTTCTTTAAAGTGTGTTTTTCAGTTGTATTTCAGGAATTGGGTGAGGGTTAAGCCCCGTTCACACCAAGAATGAAAACTTTAAAGATAACAATAAAGATAACGATATTAGTGCCAACACCAGTGAACAATATCACCTGTAAGCGCACACTCATCTGCTGCTTTAAATTCTCGAGCTAGTTATAGCAGGATTGATTCTGATTGGCCGTCAATGTTTTTATCATTCATCAGCTGAAAATAATCAGTCTGAAAGTGATTCCAACGATATCGTTTCTCTGTGCCTTTATCGTTATAGTGTGGACTCTGCTATTCTTTAATCATTAATGAGAACGATTTTTAGAACTATATCTTTATCGTTATCTTTATAGTTATCGTGCTTGGTGTGAATGGGCCTTTAGTCCGTAGTCATTATAACTAGCTTAGAATAAAAACAATAGAAGTCTACTGATGCCAGCTAGGTAAACGCATGTATTTGTGTGAGTGGACATTCCTTCATTCACGCAGTACTCAGGAAGGGTCAGATATGTTTACTCATGTGTTTGTGTGAAGGAGATTGTTTGCGACCCTATAAAAGTTTGTTTGTTCAGCAGGACGCAGGAGCTAACGGGAGCTGACCCGCCATTCAAAACACAGCAGGATTCTGGGAACGTGCGTGAACACAGGCGCTCTCCGCGTTACCCGGTGCCATCAATCTCTCTTACCTGTCGCATGTGTCACATCAGAGCGAGAAAAAGAGA
>JAFVLL020002855.1:0-10171 GCA_021397915.2 Tor tambroides | reverse complement strand
CGAAGTATTGCGTTTACATGAGGTAAAGTTTAATCGCAATATTGCCAAAATCTCATCATAATCGCATTAAGAGGGTCCATGTAAACGCACTCAATAGAGTAACTGAATCAGTTCAATTATCATGTTAATATTTGACCCCATGAGCTGCTTATGTCAAAAAGCTACAGTTTAGTCTTTTGTCACGTCACACTGCTCTTCGTTAACAGGCTACAAAAATGATCTTGTAACTGGAAAAGCTACGCTATTAGAAAACACCTGTTCTACAGTCACATTACGAAAAATGTAGTTAAAATTAGTAGCTTTGCAACTTTAAAGTATGTACTTGTCAACATACTTGTATAGTAAAACAGTGTCTGCTCTTCTATCTGCCCAATTAGCAGGAATTTGAGCAGGTCTTACCTGAATATGCCCTCAGTCTGCGCTCCACCCAGAGCTAGCACATACTGAGACAGCTGCACTTGCACCCACGGCAACTTCCTGTCTGGAAAGAGTTCACTCTGCCGCTCCATCACTTCCTCTAGAGAGCTGCCAAACAGCGAAGGGGTCATGATGGCTCGCCGACTGTGGTCTACTTCCTCCAAACTGGGCTTACGTAGACCCTTCATGGGAAACACAAAAACCACTACTTATTTTTCTCTTTCTTAAACATCTGATTATCCTTCAGTGTATTTGATCAAAACTCACCTTTTTCCCTCCAGTGACCGCCACTTTCTGGAGCTTCCGGTAGCAGTACTTGGCATATGTGCTGATGGGGAGAGCTGGAGACAAAAAGACACGAGTGATTATTACTACTATTTTTAGACACAGGCCCTGCACAGTAATCTCTGACAGATTTATATCTAATGCATCAAAACCTGTTTTACAAGGTAAAGGCTTTGAGAACTGAGTCACTTTTCTTTGTTTGGAACATGGCTCAATAGATGCATAATAGCTGATATGGAATCAACGATCATGGGATCACAGCAGCACGTGGGGAGTGAAGCACTTCAAAATGAGTCGCTGTTTTAACAATGAATGAAAAATGAAGATTTAGTTCTATCAAAAGTGTGGAGGATGAAATCCAGCCAGCACATTCTGTTAGTAGTGACGCATCTGATGAACATGTGAACTAGAGGAGACGAAATAAACAGACAGAGGGTTTTCTACTAGGCTGCATTTCATCACTGTGCTGTCTTGTACTTCTGTTATGTAAGAGCCAAGGACATCAGGACTATAAAAGTAGACATCGCAGAACATTTTCCACTAGCTGGAGTAAATGATATTCCCAGAAATCACTTGATGTCACATTGTAAAACAAACCCCAGGGTTGTAGAATCACTGGGATTTATGGTACATCCAGCAATGCTGAATTTATAGCAGCCTATGCTTAGCATTTTAGAGAAACCACAGTCGTTCTCCAAGGATTCCTCTGGTTTCAAGAGAGCTTCATAACTCCAAAGTAAAATCCATAGGGGGCATTTTTAATACAGGCTTCGCGAATCTTAACTAAAGGAGCCAGATTGTAAAAATCGGTGAGGCAATAAAAAGCATCTTCTCTGGAATGTGCCTCAAACTCGACACCTCTTCAGATTTATGGCAAACAGGTGACACACATGCACGTTGACACAACCTCTTGTTAATTACATCTAATGAGAGATACTGCATCATAAATTTACCCTTGATCTCTCTTTCTTTCCTGGATTCCTGAACCTAAACAGTTCATTTACAGGGTAAACATACAGATTCCGCTGCGTTCAAACATGCAGACTTAATTCTGATATTTTGCATGCCTGAATAACTGCTGGTGGTCTGAGTCGTCTGACTTTGAAACAACAGCTTGCACTCATTTGAAATGAAAGGCAACAATAAAGCGAAGCAAAGCCAGAGGAAACAACAATCTATTCAGAGGCCACAAATGAGACCACACAGATCTTTGTGGTGACTCCCTATGTCAGGGGGATGAGTATATTCCTGTTTTACAATGGCTCCGTCATCAGGGCTTCCAACTTAACATCTCAATAAACTCCTCAGCTGAGCCAGCCCTACACTCAGACCAGATCTAGCCTCAAGAATCCCCCATAGTGACTCACACCCAGCTGCAGCAGTATCTGTGTAGTCGACCCACTCATCTGGACATCTGCCCATCAGATCCAACTAAGTGACTCAAAAACATTGCAAGCCAGGGCAGACGTATGAGCCATATCCTGCTCCTTCAAGTGGCCAGTGGCTGGTGCTGGTCTAATGGGCTTGTGACTAGAGACGGCTCATGAGTAGGTCTGCAGCAGCAGCTGTGAGTCACTGTTATGCCATGCCAGCAGGCAGTGAGACCCAGTGTAAGGGATCCTCACTACGGTCAATGCCATGGCTATGTGTAAGCAGAAATTTGATGAGATCATCAGGACCACTCATTGTGGTAACAGTCACAAGGTCAAAGAATCACCATATGGAGGCACTGTCAATTACTGATAAGTACACGTGATGCATCCTGCCCGAAAGGGCTAATTAACAGTTTTATTGACATGGCAAATAATCGATTCCACTAATGCAACTACATATGAAAAGCACTCAATATATCTCTACAGAGGCCTGCATACAAACATCTGATTCTCCTTCAGTGTATTTAATAGTGGTGCAGTAAATCTCTGGTTGATCCATTATATTAAATTTCAAAAAACTGAACAAAGTGACTTTACTCTTTTTTTTTTTTTGTTCCAAAGTGTCTCAGATAAGGAATCATTCATAGTTTAAAAAACTACCTTCTGTTTCCTCTGAGTTCTGTTTTCTCTTCTTCCTTGATTTTGAGTTCTTCTTTTTAATATCCTGCTGGTCCAGTATGTACTGGGTTACTGCAATGGAAACACAAAAAGCAAAACAACCCATATATAACAAAGTGTTGTCATTTGATAACTGAAATAATAAAAAACAATTCATTAAATGTATACACACTGTTATAAAATAAATATCATCTGTTTTAATATATTTTAAAATTCACATTTTATGCATCCATTACTTCAGTCTTCAGTGTCACATGATCCTTCAGAAATCATTCTAATATGCTGATTTGATGCTCAAATTTTTTTTTTTTTATTATCAATGTTGAAAACAGTTGTGCTTAATATTTTTGCTGAACCCGTGAAACATTTTTCCAGGATGAATAAAATTATTTAAATATTTTGTAACATTATAAATGACTTTACTGCTATGTTTGATCAATTTAATACATATATATGCATACATACATACATACATACACAATTATTAATATTAAATAATCATCATCATATATAATGAAGACAATTCCAAGAAAACAACTAAAGCAATACAAAAAGTGGCTTCACAGGTCAATATGTTAGCCTATTATTAGACCACAGCAATCCATTTTGTAATTGAGTTGGTCTGCTTGTAATGGATCTGTCTGAGGCTGGCCCCTCAGGTCTTTCACACAGGATGTGTTCTTTGCATTTTTAAGGCGAGACATATTTTAAAAATGTCTCGAGACCTTCAGTTTCATTCAGATGTTTTAGAGCACAAGAATGTGTCCTGTCTAAACAGCTTTTTGCTGATTTGGTAAAAAAAAAACACACACCCTGTAAGCCTAGTGAACATGTTTTTAAATAATGAATTGACAAACTCACATTTCTTGTCATTGGCTGGCTCCAGGTGCCGCTGAATGTAGCCTTCCAGGTAGCAGCAGAACTTGGGTGAAGGAGCGAAAAAGGCAAGGCACACAGCCATGAGCTCCCAGCCTGCTGCCAGGCTGCGTGGGCTTGTGTTGCCTGTGGTCTGCCTCACGAGTTGGACGTAGAGCTCGTCCCTCAGGCCCTGCATGCCCCAGCACTTAGTGACGATGAGAAGAGCCGCGTGGCGCCGGTCCAGCCGTGAGGGTCGGTCACCCATGTACGCCTGGACGAGCTTAAACATCTCGCAGGCTTCTTTGCGTACAGTGCGGTCGTTGGTCATCAGCATAGGCTTCTTGATGGAGCCGCGGTTCCAGGACAACATGTTGGCGATGGAAACTCGGCGGCGGAACAGGCCCTGAGTGTGCATGTTCAGGTGCTTGCTGGCCCAGTCAGCCATGTTGGCATCTGGGGGTGGGGGTTGACGGAGGGTGGCATAGGAAAGCTGGTAAGCCCCACCATCACCTGCCTGCAAACTGGTATTGCTGGCTACGTGGCGATGAGGGCCGAGTGAGCCCGTTCGGTTATCTACCATACCTTTCTTTCTACTGTCCAGCTGAAGTGTTGGCTCCAGAGTTCCCGCCTATAGGAGAGGAGAAACAGGGTGAGAAACACAAAAGCATTCATAAAACAGCTATTTTTACACAGCTGCTTTATTCGACTGCTGTTCACTGAACTTGACCGTTTGACCGTTTCTCTGCAATAACTGCAGGATCAGCACTTAAACTCATAAATTAACACAAAAAACACAATGAGCTCCATCAAACACTATAGATAAAGAATTCTAGTCCACTACAGAAGAAGTATGACATAAAAAGTCCTTCTACAGTAAATCGTTTCTCCTTTCATGTCTCTAAAAAATAGTGCAAATCCAGCAATGGCCTCATTTTGATCCCTAGAGGAATTTTGTCCTGTAAGGAGGTCCCTTATGCAGTCATTGCCTCTCTCGCTGTATTAAAAGTTGTATTCCTGTTACAAAAACCAGACACAACGCTTGTGCCAACTTCACTTTTATACCTTATATAAAGTATTTAGGACACTGTGGGTAAAAATGACAATTCATAGAGGTTATTCAAGTAAGACAAAGTTCAGGTTTGTAGAAATAATATTTATAAAATAAACATGGTTTACAAAAAAACTGTTATTTTAGTATTATTTACATACCATTATAGTATTTATATAGTATTATAGTATATTTTAATGCTGAATTAGTTTTTATTTTTATATTTTCAGTTTTCATTTTAATTTTAGTTTTAGTAATTTTGTGACATGCTTTTGTCATATTAGTTTTTTTTAAATATACACATTTAGCTTGAAATTATTTTTCTATTTCAGTTTTAGTGATTTATGTACTTGAACTTATTTTATTTCAAACAGTTGCCAAGGCAACATTTCTCATTTTTGTTTTTCATGTAGGTTTTTCATCTAATATATTTCATTTTATTTTGGCTTTATTTAAATTAACAAAAATACGTTGCATATTACATGAAATATATGCAAAAACATTTCTGATTTTTTTTTCCAGTATATTCACCCTCATCTGCCAATAATTTTAGGAATTAGCACATTGAAATGCCAGTGTGGTGAAACTGCTTATACACCAGGGAATGAGGTGACCTATGATATCATCAGCTTATGGAACAATCCTCAGCAGGTACCAAACCCCTATCGGCTGCACCGCAGACACACAATTGGTCTGTACAGTGACCACGCCTGTCCAGGACCCAACTGTCCCGTCTGTGTCAGCGATGCTACCATATGGGCCACAGTAGCCATCCTTCCTGCTCAATAGGCGTCGTGTTTTGCAGCTCCGCTACATTCTGGCATTTCACCCATTACCATGGCAGATCACTGCTGGATTTGTATCAGAGGACGGCGGGAGGGGAAGAGGTGGGCGCGACGGGAGTAGATATCATTGCCTCTTTTTAAATAGGTAAAGAAAACATTTGTAACGATCAGCACCTGTAAGTCTCAAAGCCTTAAAATAGTCCCTTTCATGTTTCCAGAGCTGATTTGAATCGAAACCCAAGTAGTTAATTCTTGAAGGCATTTGAGAAAGTACGGTCCTCTGGGCGCCTGGCTGTTGAACAATGCAGATAGAATTCATCACTGAGGGAGGACAGATTACAGCTTTGCTACGAGTCAGAGCGGCAGTAACCGTTCCTTTGAGTGATTATTGCCCTTAACTAAAATCATGTGCAGCCGGGGAATTGCCTCTAACTTGCCTGACTGCAATGTTGAAGACCCAAGAGAAAGATGTTGTTGCCTCATTGCGATTTATGATTTACACTGAAATAACTACAAGACTGATATTTTACATCACTGTTATGTTATAATGGGTAGAGTAAGGTGTACATAATAATCTGTTTCTAATAAAGACCATGGGGGAAAAAAAAAAAATCAGACAGGCATGAAAAACTTCAACCAAACCAAGCTCTCTCCCAACAGTCCCACATGGAGATTAAACAAATACAACGTCTGGTTTTTAATGATGCTGAAACTCAAGATCTGTGGAAAATACATTGTGCCAAAAGTTCATACACATATTTTATACGAGACTGCAAATCTCTATAAAATAACAAGGTAAAAGTTACTCCTCTGGAGGACTTGTAAATGTTAAGCTCATTATAAGTAAGTGATAGCTTACCAGAAGGTCGCCTGTAACATTTTACAATAAGATTTGATTTGTTAACATTAATGTATTCAATTTAAAAATATACTATTGTTCATAGATAGACAGACAGACAGACAGATATTTTTTGTCCATACAATGTCAGTGGGGTTCACTGTTGTTTTGGACCCCATTTACTTGCACTGTTTAGAGTTCTTCAAAATATATTTCAGTTTAGATGGATTATCATGTTAACGAAGATTAAAAACTGCTGCAAAATTACTGTTGATTCATAATACCAAACTCATGTTTATGAATTGAACCTCACTGTAAAGTGTTAACAAGCCATTTCAGCTGAATTTGTATTTCATACCTGTGAAGGGGGTCCAGCAGTCTCAGGTGAGGACAAAGTCACACTCTTCTCAAGCGTGTCCACCTTTTCATACGTCCTCTTCTGTCGTCCTGGAATTTCCAGAGGTGTGAATGCCATACTGGGATGGTTACTTGTCCTGCTAAGTGACCTGCTGCAAGATGCAATGTCCTCCCTGGAGGAGCACTGTCCCACACTGTGTGTGCGCTGGGAGGAAGAGCTCTCCGACATCTCAGAGTCCAGACTAGCTTTAGTCTCCCGCATGGTGTTCGAGCGACTAACCACCTCCCTCATCTCTTCCATCAGACGCTCGTTCAGGGCTGTGAGTTCCCCAGTGCTGCCCACAGACCCGGGTCGGCCCTGGGCCCCGGCACCCATCCTCCTCCTGCTTTTCCTCCGCAGACTGGGAGATGGTCCGGTTGAGTAACCTGAGTCTTGGTAGCTAACGGCAGGAGGTGGTGGTGTTGAATAGTCCTGAGATCCTTGGCTGCCTTGTCGGCTGTGGTGCACTTCCATGGCTCGGAGAACACTTGCTTCTAGGATCCTCCATGACTGCTTCTTCTCCAGGCTGGCGGGCTCCTTCTGAAGGCCCCTTGTTGGGAGAAGCAGAGATTCGGATGCTGAGGTTGGAGAGGGGCTGGGAGAGGGGACCGGTGAGGTGGAAAGAAGCCCTTGTTTGGGGTCTACATTCACCATGTGCTTGATACACTCCAAGCCTGCTGGACTATAGTCCGATGGGTTCCTCTTGTGTCTGGAGCTGCTGTGAGATTGACCTAGGTGCTGGAGAAGCTTCATCTTCTGGAGACTGTGTCTAGATGGGCCGTTATGTAGGTGAGCACCTTCAACCTCCATATCTACTGGAGGCTCGTCGTAAATGGGGCACTCAGATGATGGATCATCATAGAGGCGTGCGGTTGCTCCATACTGAGGAGATACTGGCCTAGGTGAGCTAGAATGTAGCTGTAGAGATGCTGTCGAGTCCTCAGGGGTCACCAGGCAGAAGCTGCCATTGCTCGCCTTCCTCAAGTGGTGGGCCTGCCTGGAGTCTGCTGCTATTTTTCCACCTGGTGTGGTTTTGTAAGCCTGTGGTGACAGCATGTGGCCTGAAACAGATTTGACGCTGCCAGGGTTGAGTGTGCAGGCACTATGGTCACTGGCTTTGCTCTGTGGAAGATGAAGGGAAGCAGCTCCACTGGTTCCTCTAGTTTGGCTTCTGCCAATGCTGCTGACCTTTACCAACATGGCGGCTTTGGATCCAGGAGAGGGCTGCCACCTCTGAGATGTGTCTCTTTGCTCTTCCCTGTTGTAAGAAGTAAAAGAAATGCATTTTAGTTGGTCAATATATGGAAGGCCAAAAACACAGAAAGAAAATGAGGCAAAGGCAACACAAATCTATAGAAGCAGTTACAAAAAAAGCTAATCTATGAAGCCAAAACCAATCATCTTTATGACGCATTTAACAAGTCCAAAGCTGCAATCTTCACCCATGCCTTTATCATCGAGACAAGTCGAGCAAAATTCTCAGCAATTTAGTCAAACTAAGGGTCCGTGTTAAGCGTATAAAATGTCTATTTAAACGCCCATAATGCCATTGTCAGGAAAACAAAACCATGATTGTTCAACTGAAATAGATTTTAAAGTGCTACAATGTTTGAGTTTAAAACAGTTTTGTGGTGAAAATGAATGCAGTTCCTTTAATTGTTCTTGTTCGAGAGTTTGCCTACAACATATTATTGTCACTACGCTGATCTGCTGCTGTTTGTAAACCCAACAACATCCACAGCCACAGCAGTTCTAGACAGCGGTTCACACTGAAGACAAACTAAAAGCATTATTCCCAGCCCAACATTTCCTGGCATGGCTTTCAAATTGCTCCACATTGCTTAATTGGCTCATTAAACTCCAAATTTTTTATAGTAATTTTCTGCAAAACGTTAGAAATTACATAGTGAAAACTCAACAAAATTGTTATGTTTTTTACAAAAAAAGAAAGTCATTCACATATACATGATCCCTAATGATAAAATCGTACACCTAATAATAAAAATAAAAAAGAAATCAAGTGAAGAGAGTATTAAATATTTCATTTACCGTTATTGTGTAAGGAGATGAATTTCTGTCCTACATTGAAAGAAGTGAATGAGGGAAATGCTTTCGCACAGCTTTTATGTACACTACTGGACACCACAATAAAACCCCCCAAGAAATCCTCTGATAAAACCCGCTTAGGCGACCTCTGGGGATTTCTGATGAGTCACTTCTCAAATGAACACTTCCTCTTACACCTCTACATTCAATAAACACAAACAAAACAGATCTATCCCATCAAACTCAGAATGATGAGATAAGTGGTAAGAGATAAGAGTTGTGTCAGACTGTAAGTAAACACTTTTATAACCATTGCAATGACTATGATAATCGGCTGTTGCATTTGGAAACAACGAAGGTACATTGCTGTGGGTGAAGCACTTCCCTTCTCTTCCATCCACTGAAGCATTTTCTGCCATTAGAATTGTTCCCTTTTCTTCTCAAATCATTTGTCACACATTTGAAGATAAACAAGTATTTGAGATGCCAGACAGGTACAGCATATATGAAGACTGGAAGCCAGCCATCTGGCAAAGCCCCAAGGCCACTGTAAAGACTGTCTGACGTGACAACACGACAATCAACAATGTTCAAAGTCTGTCACACTGATAGAGAGACTTGACACTTGAATCACAGAGTGTGAGTGTTTAGATGGTGTTGGTTTTCTCAAGGTGGTGATGACGGAGGGAACGTTGCTGTAGGAGTGTTCCCCTCCAAAGAGAAGACTGTAAACAAGTAGCTGCTCTTTCCTGTGAATTTCAGCCTTCTGCGTCTGGCATGACACAATGGCAAAACATCCTCACAAGGTCACTTTAACAATACAGTGGAGTGATTTTAGTTTGCTTGAATGTTGGGTATGCAACACCAAAAACAATCAATACTGTAGATTTGGGTCTCCAGGATGTGACACTGAACATCCAGAAGAGATGTTTATGTTAGGCCCACAGATTCAATGTGCTGTTGTTTTACGAGTTCTGCCGATGTGAGCAAGCAGGCAGCTCAATTTCCTGCCACAGGGAATGACTGTTAAAGAGTTCAAAGGACAAAGAGAAAATACCAATGCAGATATAAATTTAGCACCAATTTGTGAAATGATCCTCAGATTGAAAACAATCATTTAATGTACACTGCTGTTCAAAAGTTTAGGTTTTGAAAGATTTTGTCTCCTATGCTCATCATGGCTGCATATTTGATCAAAAATGCAGTCTAAAAACAGTAATATTGTGAGACGTTATTACAATTTAAAAATGTTCTATTTTAATATATTTATTAAATGTAATTTATTACTGTGATGGGAATGCTGAATTTTCAGCATCATTACTCCAGTCTTCAGTGTCATATGATCCTTCAGAAATTCAAGATTCAAGATTCAAGATTTTTATTTGTCACATACGCAATTATATAGAGAGTATATAACCAGTAGTGAAATGTGAGTCAGGTCCGCTC
>JAFVLL020002853.1:0-22411 GCA_021397915.2 Tor tambroides | reverse complement strand
TAGGTTATTTAATTTCTTTCTTTTGTTTTAGACCTTTTTGTTTGTTGTGTTGGCCTGTGGCCACCCCGAAGAGATGCTCTTCATGTTTCACCTATCGCTTCAATAAACCTAACAGTTTGTTGCTTACGTGAATGGTGTGCTTGTTTGGTCCCCGACCGGAGTGATTTCTTCTTTAGTTTGTTTGGGAATCCATTACCAACCTTATTTTCATTATGCCCCATTTGTTCCCTAGACTTGGGGCGTAATAATGGTAACTGCACACAACAAAGCTGTAATAATGGTAACTGCACACAACAAAGCTGGCCACAGGTATTGTAAAACTAACCCCAAAATTACAAACTGTGTATATGTAACTGTACAATATACATTCTCATGAAAAAACTAGGGGAAAATATCTAATTCTGATGTAAAAATTAACACTACAGAACAAAAAAAAAAAAAAAAAAAAAAAATCAAACACTTAAATCATCAGTTTATTTGTTGATCTTATTGTGCCCTCATAGTCCACTAATACTGATGTAGATTATAAAATATTGACAGAAAATAATGTTGAAAATACAGTTTAAATGTTTCTTTTTTTTTAAATCTTTGAAGTATTTAATGACTATACTGTATTTTGATGTATACTAAATTTAAACCAACTGAATTGCAACTAAACTTCAAACTCTATAATGCCTATATTTACTTTTTCTGCTGCGCTACAATCATTATCGCTATAAAAGATCACAATTTCCCATATGATCTGACAGCTGTAATAGGATAGTAATTTTGGTTTGATAGGATAGTAGCTTTGATTTGATAGTAATGTTTGATGTAATAGTAGTAATATATATATATTTATTACACTGCAACTTAAAGGTGTAGCTTCCTAAAAGCATGTATATTTATTCATATTTTGTAATATATAAAATGCAGAGCAGGAAGACCCATGGGATTCCATCAACTCCTCACCATCAGAGTCCTCAGTGGAAGTTAAAGGGGTCATATCATGTTGCTAAAAAGAACATAATTTTGTGTATTTGGTGTAATGCAATGTGTTTATGTGGTTTAAAGTTAAAAAACACATTTTCCACATACTGTACATTATTGTTGCTCCTCTAAGCCCCACCTTTCTGATTTTTACAAAGATTTTTACAAAGTTCATCGTTCTGAGAAGCGAGGCGTGCTCTGATTGGCCAGCTATCCAGTGCATTGTGATTGGCCAAATACCTCAAGCGTGAGACGGAAATGTTATGCCCTCTTACCGTATTGTGAAGGCGTTTCAAGCCGCGACCACACAAAAACAATAAAACCCATTACAAACGAGGCATTTATTGCGTCCGGTGGGGACATAATTACTGATTATAATGACTTATACTGTCTTTTTACGCATTGCGCCGCGCAAACATTACCATGTCTGCATTTGTGATCAGAGAAACGACAAACAACAAGCACTACTCTACACTGCTCAAAACTCACGTTTGAATCGTCAGTGGCAGAAATGTACTTACAGGCTGAGTCAGAAGCACCAGACTGTCCTTGCAAAGTTGGAACTGTCCCACGTTATAGAAACAGCCTTTGTGCACAGCTGGTAGGCTACTCCCAGGTTCAGGAAATAGTCCTCCGTAAATTGCGCCGCACACACTCGAATATTTGCGTTGTACTGCTCTGGAACAGTGTTCTAAATACAACTTAACCACTGATTTCTAGTTGTGTCCTCTTTTGGAGGCCCAAACAAAGTAGTTTCGCTTTCACAACGAAACAGTGTCTCCAAGACATGGTGCCGGCGGCAGCAACAACACTAAAGCAAGAATAAAAGTCCCGCCTTCTTTCATTGCATATACGTTTGGGCGTTTTATGAAAATCTCCCCACATCGTGACGTAGACATGTGGGGGCATGTTTGAACGAGCCATTTTAGGGGGGTGTGGCAGAGTCTTAACTTTTATAAAAAATATCTCTTTGGTTTTGAGTCTTTAGTCTTTGCAACTTCAGGGATCTTATCTATGCACAATCAGCTTGTAACACTCCAAAGAGAAAGAAAAACTTGAAATTGCATCATATGACCCCTTTAAGAAAAAGAAGAGCAGAAAAAGGAAGAAGCCAAGCAAGAGAAGCCAAAAAAAGGGAGGGAGGAAATAATGTGCTATTTTGTTGTTTGAGTATATTACACTGACCAAAATTATAAACGTAACACTTTTGTTTTTGCCCCCATATTTCATGAGCTGAACTCAAAGATCTAAGACTTTTTCTATGTACACAAAAGGCCTATTTTGCTCAAATATTGTTCACAAATCTGTCTAAATCTGTGTTAGTGAGCACTTCTCCTTTGCCGGGATAATCCATCCACCTCACAGGTGTGGCATATCAAGATGCTGATTAGACAGCATGATTATTGCACAGGTGTGCCTTAGGCTGGCCACAATAAAAGGCCACTGCAGTTCGTCATCGTAACCGACTTGAGTGGGCAAATGCTCACATTTGATGGCGTCTGGCACTTTGGAGAGGTGTTCTCTTCACGGATGAATCCCGGTTTTCACTGTACAGGGCAGATGGCAGACAGCGCGTATGGCATCGTGTGGGAGAGTGGTTTGCTGATGTCAACGTTGTGGATCGAGTGGCCCATGGTGGCGGTGGGGTTATGTATGGGCAGGCATATGTTATGGACAGCGAACACAGGTGCATTTTATTGATGGCATTTTGAATGCACAGAGATACTGTGATGAGATCCTGAGGCTCATTGTTGTGCCATTCATCCACGACCATCACCTCATGTTGCAGCAAGATAATGCACGGCCCATGTTGCAAGGATCTGTACACAGTTCCTGGAAGCTGAAAACATCCCAGTTCTTGCATGGCCAGCATACTCACCGGACATGTCACCCATTTAGCATGTTTGGGATGCGCTGGATCGGCGTATACGACAGCATGTTCCAGTTCCTGCCAATATCCAGCAACTTCGCACAGCCATTGAAGAGGAGTGGACAACCTGATCAACTCTATGCGAAGGAGATGTGTTGCACTGCGTGAGGAAAATGGTGGTCACACCAGATACTGACTGGTTTTCGGACACCCCAATACAGTAAAACTGCACATTTTAGAGTGGCCTTTTATTGTGGACAGCCTAAGGCAAACCTGTGCAATAATCATGCTGTCTAATCAGCATCTTGATATGCCACACCTGTGAGGTGGATGGATTATCCCGGCAAAGGAGAAGTGCTCACTAACACAGATTTAGACAGATTTGTGAACAATATTTGAGAGAAATTAGGCCTTTTGTATACATAGAAAATGTCTTAGATCTTTGAGTTCAGCTCATGAAAAATGGGGGCAAAAACAAAAGTGTTGCGTTTATAATTCTGGTCAGTGTATATAAAAAAAGACGATGTTTGATTAAGATGAAGTAGTGTTTTGAAATCACTTGTTTGTAAAATAAAGGTGACAAAGTAAAGAAAATCATATTGTGTCTATGTATATTTATTGCACAACCCACAAGAGTTACACTTACCCTGTAACTACACAGAACAAGGGGGTAACAAGCACCACTTTAATTTACAGCCCGCAACTGTTGTATTTACCCTGTAACTACATGGAACAAGGGAGGAACAAGTTGGACTTAAACACAGAACAAGTGTATATTTGCACAGTAATTACAGAGAAAAATATTGCACTAGTTTTAATTTAATTGTTTGATGGCCAAATTAAACTCTGTACATTTTTTTTTATTTATTTTTTTGCTTAAAAAACATCACAGTATACATCCACTGAAATACAAATGTTGTATCATGTATTTTTTTCTGCGAACAGCTGGAAAGAGGTAAGCTTGTTTTAAGCTGCATTGAACCTTGATGGTATATCATGCAAAGTTATTTGGTGATAGTGGTGTTGGGAAGTTGCTGGTGTGACTCGACACCTGAGATCGACGAATAAGCGTTCATAAGGTAAGTAGACTCGTGAATTATAAATCATAACAGAAACTCATTTCACTAGATGTCCAGTTTTGTTGTTCAGTAGCCTAATTTCCATCATGTATCTTTTAATAATAGAATATGTACAGTGTTGGGGAGTAATTAGTTACATGTAACGACGTTACAATTTAATTACAAAATAAATGTAACAGTAATTCGTTACAGTTACTGAGAAAAAAAGTGTAATTAAATTACAATTACTTATGAAAATGTTAAAGATTACAAATAGGGTTACATCTGAATATTTTCTTTAAAAAACTAGGATGTGTTGAATAATATTAATTTGTTGCTAGAATTTGTTAAAGTGGTGCTATTCTGATGCTTTTGATTGGTTCTGGTTTGAATTTGTGGCGCACCACATCTGCCAATTACGTTGATCCACATTGCCGCTGAAAGCTTTAGGCTACTACAACCTGTGAGAGTTGCCAACATGGCGAGTGATAAAAATGCATTTCAGAGCTGGAAATGTAAAAATAATTTCATCCTGAAATCCGATAAGGGCGCAAATATAACGGTTCATTGCAAAATTTGTTTGCCAGCTGTTAAAATGCTTTCGACATCAAAGGCTTCAATGTCGAACCTGAGGAAGCATCTGCAGGTATGCAACCTAGCCTTTCTTTATTTTATAAAAGCATATCGTTTATGTCGTTATTGCGAGTGTACAGAAATAAAAACAGACCCTTTAGTTTCGAATGATACATTACTCGTTTCTGTATAATAAAAAGTGACGGAGTAGTCAGTCGATTTACTGTAAGGTTAGCTGCTATGTGGAAAAAATCCACCAAAAAGCGCCAGCGCGTTCATTGACCCCATAGTGTATTCAATACCTATATTCAAAACATTCATAAATTAGCTAGTCCGCTAGCTACTTTTACCAGACACACTTCTATTTATGAACCCTTTGACAGAAAATATATAGCTCACATTTTTCCTCCTTGAAAATGTGTTGGTAATGTCAGATCTAATATAACTTGGTTATTTTAGCATTGTAGCATACCTTAAGATGACTCACAAAGTCATCAAGTTGTGAAATTCAGGGCACCAACAGACTCCTCTGGCCAAAGAAATTTTACCACCAAGTTAACCCATTTTAATTCTGAGTGTTGTTTGTAAAATCAGTGATTAGACTACAGCGTGATATTCTACTGAAAAGTGACTTATGATTTGAATGATGACAATCTGCTGCAGTTTCATTTTGAAAAATAACCTATTTTTCTCAAGGGTTTGAAATGTTTTTCTTAGAATGTTAACCTAACGTGCCAACTAGTGGACAAATCTCTCAATTAGTTTGTCCCATTTTGTCTTCCGAAATAGAACTATTATCTAGTAAAACACCTCAATTGGTCATTGAGTCTAAACAATGTTTTAGATGGAATGTCACTTTAATTTAAAAACAAAAAAAAACAATGCCATGGATTTTATGACAGCTACACTGGGGGAGTCTGTTTGGATTTGGCAGTATGAAACTAGAATCTACTCTTGCTTCTGTTAGTGAGAAATAAATATTAGGCCTTATATGGTGTAATGTTTTCCCTTCACACACACAGTGTTAAAAATAATAGTTTGCAGATTTAATATTTTTTATTAGTTCAGAAAAAAAAACATTTTTTACTACAGTATAATGATCTAGAATTGTGTTCTCTTAAAAATATTATTATTATTATTTTTTTTTTTTTAAAAAAGAGGAAACATCCAAAAACTTTATTGATGCAAGACACAACATTGAGTCAGTCTGATGCGATGGAAGATGCATCAGCAAGCTCCTCTACCCATGTGGCTACACAAACCCCTTTGAAACAAGCAAGGATAGAATCAGGGCTTAGCGTGTCACAGCAACGTGTGAACCAACTGGTGTTCAACTTCCTGGTTGACGATGTACAGTGCTTTTCATTGGTGGAGCAGCCATCCTTCCGAAAATTGATTGAGGGAATCAGTGGCGGGAAGAAAGAGATGTGCCAAAAAACTCTGATGCAGCGCATTGACAGAGAGTTTGCTGTAATGAAAGAATCTGTAATCTCCAAGCTTATTAATGTAGACCACTGTCCGCACGACATCAGACATTTGGTCAGCACAAAACCACAGTTTCTTCGGAGTCACGTGTCACTGGATTGACAAAGACACGCTGGAGAGACATTCTGCAGCATTGGCATGTACACATCTCAAAGGTCGACACACCTATGATGCAGTTGCAGCAAAACTAAACGAAATCCATGCAGAATACAGGATTCAAAGTGTCAAATCCACTGTGACTGACAATGGAAGTAATTTTGTAAAGGCATTCCGTGAGTTTGGTGTAAGAGAAGATGAGTCAGATGATTGCAGCGATGAAGTGAGATTTTTGGATGTCGGTGGTCTTCTTCAGGAAGACGGAGATGGAGAACAGTTTTTTCTTCCACAGCATCAGCGCTGTGCTGCTCATACATTAAATCTAATTGCCACCAATGAGATTCACAAAGCAGCATCAAATGGGCCATCATGTAAGCTATACAGAAGTGCCATGGCTAAATGCTCATTTATCTGGAATAAAGCACATAGATCTTCATTGGCCACAGAAGTGATTCAGGAGATTGCCAATATGCATTTGACTGTCCCATCAGTCACAAGATGGAACTCAGAGTTCAGGGCTATCACAAAACTTGCAGGGCTCCCAGAAGAAAAGCTGAGGGAGATCTGTGATAAGCTTGATGTGCCAAGGCTTCATCCACAAGAGTGTGCATTCCTAAGAGAGTACACTGAGGTTCTGAAGCCTCTAGCTGTTGCCATTGACATTCTTCAGGGTGAAAGCAAATGTTACCTAGGATTTTTAATCCCTACTTTGCTTAGCCTCAAGACAAAGCTATTTGAAAAGATGCCTCATTTGCTTTATAATGTACACATTGTCACCACTATCAGTGAGGCCATAGAACAGTGCTTTGGATCAGTGTTAGCCAGCCATCAAGCAAAGATGGTGAAGAAATTGTCAAGAGAAAAATTGTAAAGTGCAATGTGTGATTGGTGACAGCTGTGTGATCAGTGCAATGAATTATGGGAAATGCAGTCCAATGTGACGTGCAACAGTCTGTGTGGTGTGAGAGTCAATAAGAGCGACCTCTGATGGCGAGTGGACTGAAGACCACGAACCGGATTCGTGACAGTAACAGTGTCACAGGCAATTCTAGTTGCATTTTTCATCAAATTAATTTCTTAACTTATCCTTTGACTACGTTCTGGCCTGTCATCCAGTGGCGAAATTTTTTTTTGGCTCGATGCCAAACTTACTTACCAACCCCTGTCATAGAGGATAGGTGAGTGACTGGAGTCTGCTGTAGTATACAGTGGGAGGAAAAAAAATATTTGATCCCCTGCTGATTTTGTAAGTTTGTCCACTGACAAAGAAATGATCTATAAATGGTCTATAAATTTTAATGGTAGGTTTATTTTAATAGTGAGACACAATAACAAAAAAAAAAAAAAAAAAAAAAAAGAGAAAAAAACGCATTTAAAAAAAAAAATATATATAAATTGATTTGATTTTAATGAATCAAATAAGTATTTGATCCCCTATCAATCAGCAAGATTTCTGGCTCCCAGGTGTCTTTTATACAGGTAAGGAGCTGAGATTAGGAGCACTCTCTTAAAGGGAGTCTCAGCTTGTTACCTGTATAAAAGACACCTGTCCACAGAAGCAATCAATCAATCAGATTCCAAACTCTCCACCATGGCCAAGACCAAAGAGCTGTCCAAGGATATCAGGGACAAGATTGTAGACCTACACAAGGCTGGAATGGGCTACAAGACCATCGCCAAGCAGCTTGGTGAGAAGGTGACAACAGTTGGTGCGATTATTCGCAAATGGAAGAAACACAAAATAACTGTCAATCTCCCTCGGTCTGGAACTCACCTTGTGGAGTTTCAATGATCATGAGAACGGTGAGGAATCAGCCCAGAAGTACACAGGAGGATCTTGTCAATGATCTCAAGGCAGCTGGGACCATAGTCACCAAGAAAACAATTGGTAACAAACTACGCCGTGAAGGACTGAAACCCTGCAGTGCCTGCAATGTCCCCCTGCTCAAGAAAGCCCGTCTGAAGTTTGCCAATGAACATCTGAATGATTCAGAGGAGAACAGAGTGAAAGTGTTGTTGTCGTCAGATGAGACCAAAATTGAGCTCTTTGGCATCGACTCAACTCGCCGTGTTTGGAGGAGGAGGAATGCTGCCTATGACCCCAAGAACACCATCCAACATGGAGGTGGAAACATTATGCTTTGGGGGTGTTTTAATGCTAAGGGGACAGGACAACTGCACCGCATCTAAGGGACGATGGACGGGGCCATGTACTGTCAGGGCATTGAAGCCGGCCATGGCATTGAAAATGGGTCGTGGATGGGTTTTCCAGCATGAGAATGACCCAAAACACACAGTCAAGGCAACAAAGGAGTGGCTCAAGAAGCACATTAAGATCCTGGAGTGGCCTAGCCAGTCTCCAGACCTTAATCCCATAGAAAATCTGTGGAAGGAGCTGAAGGTTCGAGCTGCCAAATGTCAGCCTCGAAACCTTAATGACTTGGAGAGGATCTGCAAAGAGGAGTGGGACAAAATCCCTCCTGAGATGTGTGCAAACCTGGGCCCGTATTTATCAAGCTTCTCAAAGTACCATTTTAGTCTTAAGTGCTGAGAATTCATGAAATTTACTCTTACTTTCAAACTTAAGTATAAAAGCAAGTTATCAAACTTCTTAAAGCTAAGAATCACTCTTACTCTCCCAGTTATTGAAGACAGCTTTGGAGGTCTCTCAAGTGGTTAGGAGTTGCCAGTAGGGACTTGTGATGTTGCTGAGGAGACAGAGACGTGCGCAAATCTTTCAGGAGAGGAAGAATGTTCTTGAAATGTTTGGAGACGAGTACTTAATCAAATGGTTACATTTCCTCAGTTATTATATAAAACAAGCAAAGGACATTTACATTACCGAAGAACATCATAACTGACTTCAGTCTAGTGCGAGTATTATGCGATATACACTGTATGATGAATAAATCTCTTACCCCTTATTTACACTGCACTCGTCTGCGGCGCATTACAGCTCCACGGCCACCGGAGCTGATCAGCTGCGTCGTGGCGTCATCTTTGACTATCGTCGATACACTATACTATCATTCCCCTAAATTGAGTTGTGATGACGCTTCGTTTCCTTGCCATAATGACTTCTCTTGAAAATTCTGTGTCAAATGTGTGTTGAATAAACTCCTATTAGGAATTTAACCATTCAAAGTGAATTTATCTGAGAATAATCTTAAGGAAATCTATTCAGTGATTGGATTTTGGATGATGACATACGCATGGACCAGTTTGTGGCACAGCAAAGTGTCGTGAATCATCTCTAAGACTGACACTTAAGATTTAGTCCTACACTTCACTTAAATTACGACTGAGATGATTGATAACTTAAGCGCAGCTTTGAGCCAAGAATTTTTCACTTAAGTCAATTCTTAGCAGTGTTCTTGAGAGTAATTCTTAGAGGCTTGATAAATATGGGCCCTGGTGGCCATCTACAAGAAACTTCTGACCTCTGTGATTGCCAACAAGGATTTTAGCACGAAGTACTAAGTCATGTTTTGCGAAGGGGTCAAATACATATTTGACTCATTAAAATGCAAATTAATTTATAGTTTTAGTTTTTCTGTTTTATTATTATTATTATTTAGTTTTTAGTTTTATTATTATTATTATTTAGAACTTTTGGTGTCATCACATAAGTGCCAAATTCAAACTGTGTTTTCGTGCTTTGGCTGACGCTGAGACACTGCTGCACTTGTCATATAGTCACAACTATGCAGTGTTTTTTAAACCACATAATGTTCATTTTAGGTTTCAGACATTTAAATATACATAAGTACTAGTAAAACAATACATTTCAAGTTCGTAAAATACTCACAGATGTTTATGGAAGCAGCAATAACAATTCAAACAAATATAATTTGTTGACGTGTTTTATTAATATCAGATACACAATGTAAGTAACTATAAAATTCACTCTATTCTTCTCCCAGTTCACTGGCCGCTTACTTACATGTGTTTCGGGAGAAATGTATCAATTTATGTGTTGTAAACTACGTGCCAAGACTCTGAACTGCAGTGCGAACATACAAGGCGGCGCCCATCTCACGTTACAGATCACGATCTTGATCATTTAAAAACGGTTTTTAAATAAAACACACTCATTTACACATATTTGTGAATCGTAATATCAGATAGTTGGTGATATGGTAAGCAAGTTTATGAATATTTTGAGTGAAAAAGGAAAAACGATCATCTGTCAATACAAGCGATCCATCTGTCATACGGTGTTATTGTGGCCACGGTGTGTCATGTAACAAGCATGACATGTCGCCATGGAAACAATATGGGGAAACGTTCATCTTAAAAAAAAACAAAAAAAAAAACAAACCACACACACACAACCTCACTCTGGGGGGACCGCTAGAATATTTTAAACTCACCTCTGAAAGGGTTAAGCTACGTTAAGCCACGTTAAGCTATAACGGCCTGGGGGAAGAAATCTTATGTGATATTCACTTGATAAGCTGAATAAAAGCTTGTTTTTTTGACAGCAGAAAGTGTTTATTATAAGTCAAATTTGCCAGAAGTTTGGTTTCCCCCGGTCGTTAAGGTACGTTAAACCACATTAAGCCATTTCCTCATAATGGACTTCTATGGGGGAGAAAAAGTTTAACAATTTATTCACTTTATCTGTGGAATAAGGGCTCGTTCTTTTGACAGTAGTTAGTGTTTATTACATTTACATTTAGTTATTTAGCAGACGCTTTTATCCAAAGCGACTTACAAAAGAGGACAATAAAAACCAACAAAAGAGCAACAACATGCAAGCATATGACAAGTCTCGGTTAGCCTAACGCAGTACACATAGCAAGGTTTTTTTTTCAAGGAAAACAAGTAGATAGAATAGAAAAAAAGAAAGCTAGTGTTAGTTTTTAAAGAAAAAGTAGCAATTAGAGAATAAATATGTAGTTGCTAGAAGGTCAAGGGGGTGTGTGTGTTTTTTTGTTTTTGTTTTTGTTTTTTTTAATAAGACAGATAGATAAAATAGAATAGAGAGTGATAGAGTTACAGGGTCAAATAAAGATTCAATATTACAAGTAAGGTTTGACAGAAATTTGGGTTGCCCTGGTCGGTGTTTACGTACGTTAAGCGTTTTAGAATGTTCCCATCTAACCTTGAAAAAGCATCTTAAAGCAAGTTGTTCTCAGTCTCAGAATTGTAGTTCTTCTGAGTTCTTGTTTTTCTATATGTATAATTAAGCAATATCAATCGAGGAAGAAGAGTGCTGTTGTCACGAATCCGGTCTATGAACTTCCATTCACTCACCACCAGAGGTCACCCGCTCACCACATGGACTCCTGCACTACACTAACTGTTGCACTTCACCCCGGACTACAGTTCTCATCATCCATTGCACTGACGACACACACACACACACACACAACCGAATACACTGATTACACACACACACAGCTGATTCCAATTAGACATGCTACATAAGCCATGGACTTCCTCCTCACTGCCGAGTATTGTTTAGCGTATATCACTCTTCTAGCGATAGCTACACTACAGAGCCATTCCTAGTTTCTAGTCCCAATTCTAGTCTAGCCTATTCTTTTCGTGTTGCCTTATTGTTTGTTTCCTGATCTTCTGCCTGTGTATCTCGGATGAACCCTTTGCCTGCTGTTTCTGACTCCGTTTACGCCTCACCTGGACTATTGCTTGTGTTATTGGATTGCCCCTCATGTCAAGCCCTCTGGATATTGTTCACCGATCAAAGACCCACGCTAGCCCTAGGATTACTCTTTGTCCTGCCTGTGTTATACCTGTTTGCCATTGTTTGACTCTTGCCTTTTGTGACCACGTCTTTGAAAAAAGTCTGCAAACGGATCCGCACACCTCACGTCTCGTTCGCCCCGTAACAGCTGTTTAGCCAAGTATTAGCGCGATTGTAAATGTGATGCTGATTTTATGCAGTTCATAACAAAAAGTTAATTTAGTGACTTAAAAGAACAGTGTTGTCTGATTTGCTCTATAGCATAAACACAAGTGGTTCCATACAACCACTGGTCTATTTAAGCGCAAATCTGGTTGGGATTGACATCATTAGAAAAGACGCCTATTTGAGACATGTGGTGGTAAGATTTGAGTTTGAATCCGCCTTATGCCGAACTCATTCAACTCCTGTTCTTCTCCCTTTTCCCATCACATATCTGCCACTGTTTGCAATAAGTATTAGCATCTAATTACTATCACTTGTAGTAAAGTAAATGCTACTTTTTTCCTACATGGTGTAAATAAAATTTATGGCCATTTGCAGTACCTTCAAAATAAATCCACATCAGAATAGTTGCGCATCTGCGAGCAACATTTGGTTCCAGAATGAAGCCGCGTTTTGAACGAATCAGCTGACAATGATTCAATTACATTCATAAAATCACTTGCTTGATTCCTGAATGAATCAGTCCTTTTGAACAAATCAAATGATTCCATGACTCTGTCATTAAGACAGTGATTTGCCACCAGCTACTGGCAGTTTCAGTTTAATATTTAAAAACAATTTTCTCCTATACTTTTTTTGTTTAATTTCTATGTTCAAAATGTTGTATTGAAAATATTTCTCATTCATTTATAATTTTTTAAAAGTGTATTCATGCCACCCATTTTTATTTAGAGGTAGTTAACATAAAAACAAGTTAATATGCCCCTTACCTTAAGTATTCCAAAGTACTCCAAAGTATTTAGATAAAGTTACTAAATTAAGTAATCTAACAAAATGTGTTACAAAATACTTTAAACATGTATTTTGTAATCTGTAATGAAATACATTTTAAAAGTAACCTTCCCAGCTCTGCCTGCAGACGCTGTTCAGTCAACCTCAGCACTGCCAGCTCAGCCCAAACAAACCGGTAGGAAGTGGTCTGCCAAGTCATCTTGTCCTCAAGCGAAAAAAAAAAACTTTTGATATCTGTACAAACCTCGCCGCCTCCGTCTAACACCGTAACTGCCGATGTCAATGTCCACCTCATACAGGCTGTAAAAGGCCTCTCAGATACTGTTAAGGGCCTTGAATCCAGAATGGCTTTCTTCGAGAACACGTGCTGGTCGTGCTCCTGGGATAACTTCGTCTCCTGGTATTTCCTCATCTACCTGTATTTAGCAATCCTATGAGTGCTCCTCCTACATCCTCGGCGCTACAGGCGCTTGCTCATCATCCGGGCCACACTCCGAATCAAGACGCAACTGCTCCATCTACTCGACATCTCATTTCAATCTCTCCACCACAGTTCCAGCACAAGTTTTTGGTAAGGCGGTTTGTATCACCTGGCGCAGTTACCGTGTCACCCCAACTAAGATCAAACATTATCCAAGGTAAAGACATTAACTGCTCCCTTCACCCGCAGCCAATCGGCAAATGGTTGACAGTGGTGACGTGGCAGTTTTCCTCAAAACGTCAGATCCTAGACTGCAACGAAATCTTTCATTTGCCGAATTCGTCATTGCTTTCAGGATTTACAGAGATATTTATGTCAATATTATGATATTACAGAGATATGTCAAGCTTTTCCTCATCGAAGGGAAGAATTGGATCTTTACTTGGCTATGATGGCAGATTTTACTCAAGAGTATGGGGGCACGTTATTTTATGATTATCATAAATCATTCACAGTGAAGTCCGCTTCTTTTAGTACGCATGTTTTGAGTTTGAGCTCCGTCAAATCAATTCTTTGTCTATTTTCTGTCTTAAAATCAATTTTATACACCATTTTCGTTTCTATAACGTGTGAATATTTCCCCTATTGCATTCTACAACAAAATCAATCAGAGCGCTTTGTAGTGTTGTCACGCTACCAAAATTTCTGTATTCGGTACCGATACCAGTGAAAATCCACGGTTCTTGGTACCAATTTCGGTACCAAAGAAAAACACAAAAACATGCTAATTTAAAAAAAAAAAAAAAAAAAAAAAAAAAAATTAAACGTTTTATTTTTGGGTAAATAAAGAGGATTTACTATTAAAATTAAAACATGGAAGAAATATTGAGAGATTATTTCTTAAAAATAAAGTTTTATTAATTTCATTCAACAGTAGTAGTAGTAGCAGTAGTAATAATAGTAGTAGTATCACATACATTCTACTCAAGGATTGAAATGAACTTTTTCACTCACCAGCCAATTTGGCTACTAATTAAGTTACCGGCCATTCATAACTTCTACTAGCCAAAAAGAAGGGAAAAAAATTAAATAAAATCTCAGTATTTTCTGGGATTGTGTCAATAAAGATTAGACAATATTTCGCTGAGTGTGTTATTGTGCTGATATCTTAAGGACTACTGTGGACAGCTGACTCGTAAAGTTTTTGATATTTTTGAGTCAAATTCTTACATTTAATCAGTCAATTATAATAATAATACATTTAGGCTGTTACTAAACAAATGAAATCAGTATCAAGAAAATTGATCTTTACAGAAGATGCATCTGAAGTGGCATGTATTTACACATATTAATGCAGCTCAGAGGGACATGGAATGCTTTAACCTGCAGTTACAAATGCATAAATAATGTTTTGATATTTTAAACATGAAATGTTGAATACTGATATTTGAAATTATTTAAAAACTGAAAAGATACTTTGAATGTGAAATTAAAACCGCCAACAGGTGGCAGCAAGTCACTGAGTCGTTGCGACTGAACCGAATCATTTAAGGCAGCGGCTATTTGCACTAAGTGCAAATAGCATATTTTTTAGCAATAGATGCTATTTACACCAAGTGAAAATAGCAGTATTGCTATAAAGAAACTCGTAATCTTGAGCGCAAATGGAGAAAAACTAACTTGGAAGTTTTTAGAAGTGCGTGGAAAAACAGTATGTCCAGCTATAGACATGCTTTAAAGGCTGACAGGACTGAGCATATCCGCAAACTCATAGATAACCAAAACAATCCAAGGTCTTTATTTAGCACAGTGGCTAGATTAACAAATAAACAGATGTCACCTGATCAAAATATTCCCTCGCAGTTTAATAGTAATGACTTTATGAATTTCTTCACTGATAAAATAGATAACATCAGAAATACAATAACAAATGTAGATTCTACAGCATCTAGTACTTCAGCTTCATTCATCGCACCCAAAGAAAACCTGCAGTGCTTTACAACTATTGGACAGGAAGAGCTAAATAAACTTATCAGTGCATCTAAACCAACAACATGCCTACTAGATCCCTTACCCACTACATTACTGAAAGAGTTGTTACCTGTAGCAGAAGAACCACTTCTCAATATTATTAACTCATCGTTATCTTTAGGTCACGTCCCAAAACCATTCAAGCTGGCGGTTATTAAGCCTCTTATTAAGAAACCACAACTAGATCCTAGTGAACTGGCAAATTACAGACCATTTCAAAGCTTTCGTTTATGTCTAAAATTTTAGAAAAAGTTGTGTCCGCTCAATTGTGCTCCTTCTTGTAAAAAAAAAGGTCTCTATGAAGAATTTCAGTCAGGTTTCAGGCCCCACCATAGCACAGAAACTGCACTTGTTAAAATTACAAATGACTTACTTCTTGCGTCAGACCAAGGCTGCATCTCATTGCTAGTTTTACTTGATCATAGTGCTACGTTCGACACTATAGACCATGACATACTCATAGATCGATTACAAAACTATAAGAAAACTATATATATAATCGATTACAAAACTCAACTATTCAGATGGTTTAGATCCTTCCTGTCCGATCGCTACCACTTTGTTTATTTAAATGGGGAGTCATCTCAATTATCACCAGTAAAGTACGGAGTACCACAAGGATCCTAGGTCCTCTGCTATTTTCAATATACATGTTGCCCCTTGGTGATATTATTAGAAAATACGGGATTAGTTTCTATTGTTATGCTGATGATACTCAACTATATATCTCAACAAGACCAGATGAAACTTCTAAATTATCTAAGCTAAAAGAGTGTGTTAAAAATGTAAAAGTCTGGATGACCAATAATTTTCTCGTATTAAATTCAGATAAGACAGAGATATTACTTATTGGACCAAAAAACAGTACACAGAATCTCTTAGATTACAATTTGCAACTAGACGGATGTCCTGTTACTTCATCTACAGTCAAAAATCTGGGTGTTATATTAGACAGCATCTTGTCTTTTGAAAATCATATTTCCCATGTTACAAAAAAACAGCATTCTTCCATCTTATAAACATTGCCAAGCTACGGAACATGTTACCTGTTTCTGATGCAGAAAAGCTAGTTTATGCATTCATGACCTCTAGACTGGACTATTGTAATGCACTGCTAGCTGGTTGTCCTGCATCTTCAGTAAACAAGCTACAGATAGTCCAAAATGCAGTGACTAGAGTCCTTATATAACAAATCAGATTAACATTTAAACCAATGATAGTTATATATCTGATTTTGGGTGGGTTTCCAACATAAACAATGATTAATTCTGCTTAATAAAATAAGGCAGCCACACAACTTCTTGTTTTTTCTTTACTGGAATTCCTTTCAATAGAAATAATAATAGAGAAACAATAAACATTTGACACCAAACACCACAGTGATAATATCATTCACACTCCACTTGTTCATCTGAAATCAAATCTTAACCCATCTTGATCAAACTATGAATCAAGTCCTTGTGTGTGAAAACACTATGTGTGTAAAGTCAATGAAACCAGTCTTATCTGCGTTTATGTTAAACACTGAAGGAGTCCAGTGGAGACATCGACTGAAGTAAACATTGTCCTTGAATCACAATTATAATCCGTATTGTAGAGGGTCAAAGCAGTCCTTAACGCCTCTCCATGGAGGAAAATCAATCAGGTCGACTTTAGTCCTTGTCAGCGCCACCAATGAAAATTCCAATTCCATCCACAACGCTGTCATGAGTATCAAGCATAACGTAGACAAAGACCCTTCTACAAACAGAGAAGCACTTAAATTATTATCCTGTCTTATTACCAATTAAACACAGGCCACAATACCCAATAGCTTCGTTTTATACAAATGACTGATCAAAATAACTCTTTCATAAATAAATGAAGGCAACAAAACAACCATACTCACAGTTGAGTGTGAAACAAAAATGTTTCTCAACAAGGGCCTTCCCCCAAACGCAGTAGAACAGCTCAAACGCTCTACCAGCCACATTGGCACACAAACCAAAAAGGTATCCATACCCTCTTCTTCTATTCAGCTACTACATTTATCCATGCTCAACTGAAATAAAGACTGCCCCCTACCAGTGAGGATTAAAACTGCAGCTACCCTTAACTCGTAGCAGGCTTAAGACTTGTAACATTTATTTATTTTTCTCACAGATGTCGCTGTTGCACTGTATACATCAATTTTGAATTATTAAAATTAAAAACAAAATGTTTTCATTTTTCTTGAAAAAAGCTTGCAGAAAATATAGTTTTGTGAGAATCGAGAATCTTGAATTTGGTAAAACAATTTTCTTTATTTAAAATGTTTCATGTCTTAATCCTTTTCTTTTTGTTATACTGATATAAATCATATCGGGATGTATGCTAAAATTTTTGGATGTGGCACCCCACCTTTTTGGCTATTGCTACAAATATACCCCAGCGACTTAAGACTGGTTTTGTGGTCCAGGGTCACATATGTTCCCATACGTTAACAACATACAATAGTGAATCTAACTTACATTTACTTATAATTAATATTTTTCCTCAGAAATGTTGTTTGTGTTGATTCAATTGGTGCCACAGTATTATAAGCTTTAACACAGTACTTATAAACGACAGCTTATACATACTTTCCAACAACTTGTGCTTTTATTTATTCCATTCTTTTTTGCTGAATAATGCTTTATATTCTTAGAATTTCATTACATTTTTTCATGAATATTATTTAAATTGCTAATGTATACAGTTAAAAACAAATACTATGTATCATGTATCATTTAACATTGGCATATAACCAAAAGCATAGCATAATGTTGCATTTTCTGCAATCTTATGAGAGGAAGACTATGAACATGAGCCCCCCCCCCCCTAAATCCTTGAAACCACCTCCTTTTTTTATGCATGAAACTTCATGAAGCAGTTTTTTTCAGAGGTGAGGCACAGGTACACCTCACATTTGGTGCACTTCACCCTAACAATGCCCTTACAGCCAGGACTGCCTTTTTGAGACACCATGATAGGCCAGTGGTTGGTCTGATCCAGTTGTACTGGCTGCGGTGGCAGTGGGAAGGCAGGTATCCGATGTTTTTTCCCATCCAGAGCTGATTCAGTGCTCTGTGAGGGCGTACCCTTGCGCTTCAGCCCACCCTTGTTTTCTTTGCAAAGGCAGTGTGCAATGTCAATTTTAAAGTCAAGCAGACTGAGTTGTGCATTTTTTGTGAGCCCCACATCCTTGCAGTCTCTCCGGTAGAGCAGCCAGCTTTCCACCACGATCATGTCCATCATATGGAACACAATGCGGTGGTACCACTTCTTTGAGTGGATTTTGGTGCGGTACAGAGCAATGAGAGAATCCAAGAGATCCACCCCACCCATGCTTTCGTTGTAGAGTTGAATGATGTTTGGACGTGTCACTGTAATGACCTCCTTCTTCTTCTTGTCCCACCGCTTCACAGTTGAGGTTGGAGTGGCTGCTGCAAATGTGCTTAGGAGGATAACTGGGCGGTTGTTGAACCATTTCACTGCTGTTAGTGCTGTACCGTCATGTGTGGTCTCTTTTCTTCATATGTTCCACATCTGTAGGTCTTCATAACCTTGTCCTCTGTGAAGGTGCATCCAGCAAGACGATTTTGTCTTACAGTTCCCACACTGTGGATCCCTGCTTTCTCAAGCTGCACCTGAAGATCAACACTAGAAAACCAGTTGTCATAAAACATTTTGTGGGACATATACATTGGCACAATTAAGGCCAACTTCAAAACAATATTTCCGCTGGCACCCAGGTCTGGAAAGCCCTCCACTGTAGCGTTTGGACCAGTGTAGAAATCAAAATTGTAGGCGATGCCATGCCCATCACACAGCACGAAGATCTTGTAGCCCCAGCGCTTAGGCTTCATTGGAATGTACTGCTTCAGCTGGCTTTTACCTTTGAATGGTATAATCTGCTCGTCAACACATCAGTGCTCATCCATTGGGATGTGATTAAAACTCTCCTGTAAAGCTGTTAGGAGTGGCCTCACTTTGAACAGCTTGTCATAGCCTGGATGTCCAGCAGGTACTTGATCGTTGTTGTTGGCAAAGTGTAGAAAGCGTTTGATAGCCTCCCATCTTTTCATTGACATTGTGTCAGCCACACAATCCACTCTTGTCTTTGTGCTCCAAAACATTCGGGTGTGTGGCAGGCCATGTACAGACATGTGAAAGCATATGCCCAGGAACTGCTCCATCTCTTCAAAGGTGACATTCAAGGGCATGGTTGGGTCACACTGGATGGCGTAGAGATTGCTCTGGAACACCATCTCTTCAATGATGTTTCTGCTCAGAAGACACCTGAAGTATTCAATGGGCTCCTTTACATGGTCAGCATGAGGGAGGCTGCCCTTCCATTCTGGAACAGTAGCAGTGCTCCTCTTTTTCCTCCATTTCAGGCTCTTCGTCTTTTGGAAGGGTGGGCACAGGGCAGCTCTAACTTCTTCTTGATCTAATAAAACACAATCAAACATACATTAATGTAACATGTTGGAAGCTATGGATGATTCGATTTCTAGACCTCTTCTTTTACCTAACCCATGTCTCTTTTACCCCAACACTCTGTACTTTTTTAACACTCTGTCTCTTTTTCACCACCCCAAGTACAAACCTACATGCACACACACAAACACACGCGCAGTCACACTCCCACTCACAAACACACACACGCATGCACACACAAACACACACACGCACTCACGCACACTCACACACACACACACACTCACTCACTCAAACACACACACACACACACACACACACACACACACACAATATTCTCTATAACAATAGACAGCCTTTCTGTACCACTCTCTTCTGTTGCTGGCACGATTCCCTCCTCAGCTTCAAACTGCAGCTCTTCATCTGCTGAAAGGATTAAAAAATATTCAAAACAATACAGTGTTTGTGTTAACAGACAAAATACAGTAGGTTCAATAAATATTATAATCAATAAATAACAAGTCTAACTTATCCATATGCATCAGAATAATCTAGCTAATATTGTTTACTACACTAAGTTATATTTGTCTTGTCTGCCTCTGAGCTAACTTACCTGAAATGTCTCCATCACTGCTTTCATCAACTGTCCAATCCACATCATTCTCATGGTCACTAAATCCTATCTCATCCTCACTTTCATCTGCAGGAAGAGCCAGTTCTGTCCTTTTCTTCTTTACCTTGCCATAGAATATGGCTGTGCTCACCGATATACTGTTACCTGTATTCATATCTAATCAAAAGTAATATTGCTATTTAAATTTGATTTTATCCATAATACAAATGCCATTAACATGCGACTAATCAACATTATATCACTAGCATTAATGTTGTTATTGTTACAGCTTAAAAGATCGCTCCTGACCTTGCTAGCTAGCTGCATTACTGTCATTCCACTACTGCACATTTGATTGATTTACCAAAAACTAATTTCATAAAAAACGTTTTTGAGTGGTGAATATGTCGTCATAACTTACCGGAGGTGATGTTTCCGAATTTTTTGTGGATGTGACACGGGCTGGTCCTTGTTTGTTACTGAAATATTTGTTTGCTTTCAGAAACTACTGACAAGAGACAGCAAACTGTCAGAAATCGCGCCACAGAAAAAAACTGCATGTCATGTGACTGCACATCATTGGCTAAACTAAGGTCTTCTCTTTCCAACAAAAAAAATGAGAATGCTGTCTTAAAGAGACAGTGGCAAGGAAATGAACACAAAGAGTACGTTGCCATATGGCAACACCATGCGGTAGAGGATTAAAACTTTTGAGAAATGTGTCTGTTTTGAGAACTGAATTAATGGTTTGGGAAAATGGGCCAACTAAAGTCAGTTATATGTTAACAATCGAGAAAACTGCAATACAAGATTCTTACCTAACTCTGCTATTAGTTTTCGTGATCGGCATCTTCTTATTGATATCATGTTATTGTTTCGTTGGAAATGGCAGAAAGGCCTATATCCATGATGAAAGTGGAGCGAGCGGTCGGAGAATCGGATTACCAAACAATAACGGGATGAATCTCAGACATATCCAGACGGAATTAGATTTCTCAGAGGACTTCTGAATAAACCGAGAAGATCGGATTCACGAATAAGTGTAAAAACAGTTCGTTAGTGAATGGGCTGCGCTTTGTGTTTTTGACTCAAAAAGAACCAGTTCATAAGAGTCATTTGTTAATGAAGCCGACTAGCCTACACTGTGCGCGCTGCGTGCGCGTGCAACCATCGTGCACAGTTTAGTGAAAGACTTGTTTTTTTTGCCATTATTTTCCGTTACGCTGTCATCGCCACGGCTGAAAAGTAGCACATGAAACACTGCTTACATTTATATTTTATTCTGTGATAATTCTGGGGTGGCAGGTGGGGTGGCACAGCTTTTTCTTAGGGTAGCAGTAGCCACCCCGTGCCACTCCAGTAGATCCGCCCCTGAATTGAGATAAATCAGGAAGATTACTTACAAAGCGGTCTTTTGTGGTAGAAGTGATGGTTCTACCATACTTGTACCAAGGAGTAGAATTTACAGTTTTAGCTATATGGAGTTTACACAAGACTAGATAATGATCTGAGATATTATCGCTTTGCTGCAGAATTTCAACACCATTAACATCAAATCCATGTGACGGTATTAAATCTAGAGTATGGTTTTGACAATGAGTAGGTCCTGACACGTGTTGTCTAACCCCAATAGAGTTCAGAATGTCTGTGAATGCTGATCCTAATGCACCTTTTTCATTATCAACGTGGATATTAAAATCACCAACAATTAAGACCTTATCTGCAGCCAGCACTAACTCTGATAGAAAATCAGCGAATTCTTTAATAAATCTGTATGGTGCCCTGGTGGCCTGTATACATTAGCCAGTACAAACATCACAGGAGATTTATCATTAACACTTGTTTCTCTAGAATGTTATATGAAGCACCATTACTTCAAAGGAGTCATACTTAAAGCCTGCCCTCTGAGAAATACTGAGACTATTGCTATAAATTGTAGCAACACCTCCCCCCCTTTACCTTTTGGATGCGGCTCATTTTTATGAGCAGTAATCAGTAATCTTGGGGGGTAGACTTGTTTAAAATAATGTATTCATCTGGTTTTAGCCAGGTTTCTGTCAAACAGAGCACATCTAGGTTATGATCAGTGATCGTATCATTTACAAAAAGCGCTTTCGTAGAAAGGGACCTGATATTCAGTAAGCCAAGCTTTATCATTTGTTTCTCTGTATTATATACATTTTTTATT
>JAFVLL020002851.1:0-25850 GCA_021397915.2 Tor tambroides | reverse complement strand
AATTGAAAAGTCTGTTATTTATCCGAGCAGTCAAGCTTCTCAGTTAAAAAATTGCTGGTATAGGGAGATTAAAATTTAAATGATTTAATAAAGGAAGGGTCAAAGTACACACATCCAAAAATGTCTTGGCCAGGTGCAAGATCAAAGGGTATCATCAAATAATAGAAAAAAGATCTGCGCACACAATTTTTGTTTATTCAAAAAATTTTTAAAAGTGGCAACGTTTCGGTCAAAGACCTTCGTCAGGCAAACACACATACATGCAAAGGCAACAGCTCAGTAAGTACTCAAATTCAAACAGAGTTCCAATTGATTATACCTGTTAGCAATCAAAGTCAATCATTTGTCAATTTAATAAATGAAATAATAAATTCTAACATAATAAATTAGATTAAAAAAAAATAGTATTTCACCTTATTTGAAATACAATATTTTACACAAATTAAATTAAATGAAAATTAAATTAAATCAAAACAAAACAAAACAATCAATTAAGAAGATTAAATTGTGGCATAGAGTGTTCAGTGATGTGTTCTGCTGTATTCTGCATACTTTGGCAAATTTCCTGGGCACACTATACATAATGCATATTGCAATACTGAAATTTGAAAATGCAGCTCCTAACAAACCTACTGTTGCACAGCATGAACAGACAAGGTTTTAAGATGTAGTACCTGCAGACAATAGTCAATCCTCTCCAGAACAGTTGAGAAGTTTGGTCTGTCTTCTGGTTGATGCTGCCAACTCTGTGTCATTATCCGGTACCTATTTTACAAACAAAATAATGTTTGTTTTCATTTGCTTTTCAGTTCTGTCTTCATTAGATATCACTGTATTACTGCCTCAGTTGAATGAGTATAGTGTTTTTTTGTTTTTGTTTTTCAATTTAAGAGATAAAAATAAGCTTTTTCAGTTTTGTTTCAATTAGCAGCTCTTCAAGATGGTCCCCAGGTTAGATTAGGAACTTAATTAAATCAAAACTCCAGAAGTTTGATTATTATTATTGTTTGATGAGTTTATTTTCAGAGATAGAAATCATACAGCAGTGGAAAGGTTAATAAGGGCTGAAAAATTGAGAATCAAAATTGATATTGATTAGACAGATTCTTGATATTGATGAACACAGTTTACTGCTGGCCAAGAATCCGTTTCTGTTATATGGATTGCTGCAGAAATATCTTGCATATTTGAATCTAAGAGTCTACTCACACTGGCCCGGGGCAGTTCTTAGGTGGGTCCATCCGGCCTCCATTAGTAACAAACTCCAGCACCTCTTGGTTACTGCGGCTGGGATATGGCATATAGCCCAGTGAGAAGATCTCCCACAGCAGAACACCAAATGACCTGAAAAACAAGTCGAAAGGAGAGAAAGTGAAGAGCCGAGTGAGATGAAAGCATAGTAATTATGGAAAGAATAGTATTAGAGCGTGAAAAACAGTGGGGTTGCAATAGCATATGACAGAACTTGAATCAAACGAATCTTATATGTAATTATATTACAGCGCTCACCATGTATCTGTTTTTGAGGTAAAGATTCCCTCCATAAAGGCTTCAGGAGGCATCCATTTGACTGGCAGCATGGCACGGCCTCCTTTCCTGTAATAACTGGCTCTGTGGAAAAACACATGCCCAGACAAAAGAACAGACATTGTTATGAATGCCCACAGTAGACATCAGCAGAGTGGAGTGTCGCAGATCAGAAAGTGAAAAAGCCATGGAAAATGAAAGGAGCAGAAATTATGCAAAGATGTAAAGGAGAAACTCAGTCCATGTATGACTAATGTAAGAATAGAAAGATGGCTATTTCTCATTGCTGATTCATATCCATGTTCTCTTAAGCCTTGATTTGATCCTTGGTAACTAAATTAGTCAAACTGTGATTAATTGTGAGCATGTGGCTTGGCTTTGTGCTAAAAGAAGAAAAATTATTATAAAATAATTACACATTTAAAATGAGAGTTGCTTGAATAAACTAATTGTTCTTTCCCACCAGGTTAGAATTAAAGAGACAAGTTTACTTAAATTGTGTATGGAAAGTGACTGACCTAGTTCATTGGAGATGCATTACTTAATTTTCATGTTTTACTCATGATATAAAAAATGCAGATGTTCTATAAAGAAGAGTAAAACAACTAAATGTTGAATCTACACCCAGCCATTAGATCTGTCTATCTTGTGTCCTAACCATCACTCCCTTTAAGAGAGAGGTAAATTAGGGTTAGGGTAGATGGAGATAGGGTAAATGAAAAGTGACTGATCTAGTTCACTGGAGATGCCTTATAAAAGGAAATTCAGGGAACCCTTTACCGCTAAAATGGACAACTTGTCTCCACTTTCTTCCACTATAGAAAAGTGAAGCCAAAACATGTCAGTATGGCCGCTGTCACCTTTTGAAAATGACATAATTTGGAGCCCGAGTCTGTGCAGTAGCGATTGTGAGGTGGAGCCGTGGTATCAAGGTCCCACCCAAACTCCCGCAGACCCAATCGCAAGCTCACAATCATGACACCGTTTGTCTCGCGTCCCATTAGATTACATGGAGAGGGCAGGGTTTACATCCTATACTGGGTCCAGCCAACTGGGGGCGATCAAAACGTTTTGGCTTCACTTTTCAGGACTTGTGTGGCACACTTGATTACCACAACTTACACTGAACAAAATTATAAACGCAACACTTTTGTTTTTGCCCCCATTTTTCATGAGCTGAACTCAAAGATCTAAGACTTTTTCTATGTACACAAAAGGCCTATTTCTCTCAAATATTGTTCACAAATCTGTCTAAATCTGTGTTAGTGAGCACTTCTCCTTTGCCGAGATAATCCATCCACCTCACAGGTGTGGCATATCAAGATGCTGATTAGACAGCATGATTATTGCACAGGTGTGCCTTAGGCTGGCCACATCTTTAGGCAAGAAATATGCATTGTGCAATAGAGATATACTCCAAATAAAATTTGATTATAATTTTATATCAGTAATTGATATGTCAATAAATGTTAATGGATCTGAAGTATACTTAGTATGAAATAAATGTATGGGGGCGGGGGGATGTCTGCCTTGGGTCCTAACCATCGAGATTTCTGATTTTATAAAGTTAGGTAGATAGGCTTAGGGTATGAAAAAAATTTTTTTTCAAAATACATTTTCACAGTTGTTCTGGACAAGCAAAGTCAACCCGATCTCACTGCAATTCATACAAATTTTACGAGGTAGCTATTTCGTACAAATTTGTATGAACTCACTAGTACAAATTCATATGATTTTTGCTAAAGTTGCACAGTTTGTATGAATTCGTATGATTGACCTAAACCTAACCCAGCCCCTAAACATACCCGTTACTGGGGTCTAGACAAATTGTACAAAATCGTAAAAGTGAGGTTGTACAAATTCATACGAATTAGCCACCTTGTCAAAAATGTACAAATTGGTAGTGAGATAGCATTGGCAAATTAACTTGACTAAATGTTGTGTCAACATCTATGTCATGGGTCCTAACCATTATACTTTATGAGTTTAAAAGGGGAAATTTAGGGTTAGGGTTTATGGAAAATGTCTGATCGAGTTCATTTAAGATGTCTATTTTAATTTGCTTGTTCTACTCTATGGTATAATGGATTAATTATACATGAAGATGTTATGGGCAAGATAAATAAATGTTCTGAGATAATTCAAATGAATCAAGACAATTGTTTTTTCATCATATTCTTCAAGTAAATATAGAAATAAAGACATAAATATATTCATAAAGCAATAGAATATAGTCATAAAGCATGGAACTTGGAACAACATTTCTATCATTCAAATTTAGGATTCAATTTGGGAGATTATGGAATAGTGATTTTAGAAGTAGGTTATAGGAAAGCTTAGGGTTAGGTTTTGGCTCATGATTGTTTGGTAAAAATGTTGGTCCAGAATCAAAAAAGAAGTTGGTCCAGCAACATGTTCTTGAATCACGCAACAATACTAAGAATGCACCTTAACAGGATTTACACATGTAGGATATATTTAAATTCAGACGCAAAGATGCAATTGACCATTCGCAAAGAGCTTGATTGACAGGCGATCTGACCAATCAGAACGCGCCGCCACTGCTATCCGCCATCTTGCCCGACAGCTACGACAGGTCTCCATAGAAATACATGTTAAAACGAGGTAAAAAAGATCGACTGAACTGAAACTTTTTCAATATAAATAAATATAAATATGTGCGGAGGATTAAGCTGTGCTGTTGTTGGTTGCCACGTAACGGTAATAAGCTAAGGTATTCCTTTAAAGTACTTGTTTTGCTTACCAGAAAATCTGTCATGTATGCATTGCTTGCAGCGCTAAAGTTAAATACTGAGTGTTAAATAATAAAATAATATGTTAAAACGTGTGCTCTTATACATCGTGGACAAAATCCCGTGAACTTCGCCCCGATCGGGAGCTTTATATGCACATGTGCGCTCATCTGTTTTCAATGCAGCTAACCTCGCGTCGCTTCATGTCATCTTCCCTCTTATTAAACTATGACAGGTCCTTTACTGCAAAATGACGGTCAGTGCGGCACTCTAAAGTGATGAAACTATGGCGCTATGTGCTTTTTAAAACTATTTTCATAGGTTTCACGTTATACTGTCGGCTCGGAAAATATGTAAATGATCATGGCCAGTATAGCCGCAGCTGTATCTCTTCTAGCCTTAACCACAAATCAGACAGGAGAGTAGATTAACTTCGGTGGACTTGCACTTAAAAAAGTGGTGTGTTCCTCGGTTGAAATAAAACACTTTCTGATGTTTATTCATGTTTATTTCGTGCTTTAAGTAAATATGAAAAGACCATCGGTTCATGTGTTTGAACTGAGGCAATACAGTGATCTGTCACGACACACTGAAGAGCCACAAAACAGTATTTGTTTGAATTTCTTTAAAAATGACACAATTTAAAAGCTGAGGGTCCTGAGACCTTGTTTCATATCAGAAGTGACCTGCTCTGTCTTCTCTGTCGGTGTTTTGTCAGTTTCCTCTTTGCTCTGCGATGTATTTTTCACTGCGTGAGAACACGTGTGTAGTGTGAGTGCAGCATTGTTTGTCGGTCATGGCAACAGTAACTAAGGGTGGGCGGGGTTTGCGAACGGTCAATAGCGGATGCGAATTTCAGTCAAACTTCACTATGCAGATAATATTTATGACCTGAAAATCATCCACTCTGTACCTTTGATGCTATATGCAAGATATTACATTTGCATGCAAGTAAGTGTCATGTAAAGGTACAGTAGTAGTAGTACCAACATTATATTCACATTGACATTATGCATTTGGCAGATCCTCTTATCCAAAGCAACATGCATTTTATTCAAGGAGATGTGGAAATTTAAAATAACATAAATAGATACATCCTGTTTGTAATTTTTGTGAGCTCAATCTTTACTGAAGCGGTTCCTAAACTAAACTGTGCCATGAAAAATACCTTGTTTTGAATCTATGTAACACTGTTATAACACAGTTATTTATTTATTACAGTATACTTACTTATTATAGCACACCCAAAAATCATAATTCTGTCATTAATTACTTTTATGTTGTTCCAAACCTGTATTTAGGACTTACTTTTGTCTGTGGAACACAGAAGGATATATTTTGAAAGATCTCAGTTTTCTCCATACAATGAAAGTCAGAGTGGTTAAATTTTGTTTGGACCCCAATGTTCTTCAAAATACAGTAACTTCTTTTGTGTTCCAGGTTGCATACAGGTTTGAAACAGTATGTGAAGTGTAAGTAGATGGTGACTTTTTTTTTTATTTTGGTGGGGGGGGCTATATAGTTCATATAGCTCATAAAAAGTTATGAACTATAACTTTTATTGTTGCAACTTGCTTTACTGAATGCTGTATCTGAATGTCTTATCTGAAGACATATTCCTCACATTTCTCATAGTGTGATCACTGTGAGTCTAAAACCATTTTCCTCATCCAGAGCTGATGTTATCAAGATCTAGTTCCAATATCTGACCCTCTGCTGACAACAGTGAAAAAGAAATAAAGTGAGAGAGAAAGAAAAAAAAGAGACAAATAGGTCTTGTTTTTTTGCCATCAGCTATCCTGAGGTTGCTAAAGCAATATTCTTGGGTGTGCATTATGCTGAGCATTTATCAGAAAAAGAAAAAACAAAAAAACGAGAGGCTGGGGCTGAAAAGATATAATGGCCACTATCTCCTAAACAAAAGCATTTGCACTTTTTGTTTAAATTTTGATGATGCTGGTTTTATCGAGCTCTGGTTCTTTATAAACTAGCTTGTGGCTTGCTGGGGTTGTGGCAGCAAGGTCTGTTCTACCTCCCTCAGGAAAACACACCTCACATACCAACATTACACTCATGTTTCCACCAATCTCAGTCATGCGAACAGATCTCGCAAGCCAGGACTCAAGGGAAACCAACAATGAAACCTTTTGAAGTATGAAATCAAGAATATCACAGAAAACCTTTGTATCGCTACTGACTACATATATAGTCTCTGGTGGGATGGTTTGCTGCCACAGGCGAGGAGATGGAGAAAAAAAAAAAAAAAGATGAGGCAATGGAAGCAAAGTTCATAAACTCAATTTAAGAGATAAATCAATATATCTTCTTCACTATATTCTTATTTTGAATGTGAGTTAAAAAAAGAGATATGTGTATTGCTGTATCTTTCTCATTCTAGAGAGCACTTGACTGGGCAAAAATCTGTGTAGTACAACATGAGTTATCAATATTTTAGTCAATTTTCCTAGAAAATAACAACTGAAAACTTTAAATGTCTAATTTTACTTCATGTGGCCTTTAACGAAGCCTTATAATTAGTTTGATTTAGAATCAAGGTTTGTCAGGGAGTTTACAGGATGCTCCTGTTTAAATGACAGGAAAGAATGCAACACATAGGGATTTTAATATTCAGCAAATAAGTACCCTCCATATTAATTTAGTGCTCAAAAATCTCATAGTACTCACAAAACAATGAATTATGCATAAAAACAGGAAAATTGTTCATGACAAATGTTTGGATTCCAACGGTAATTGTCTTAAAATTTACTATTAAATGTGGTGAATTTAAAAAAAAACAAGCTGTGTTTTGATGACTCTAGTGGTTATATTTATTTATTTTAATTTATTATTTTAAAGCATTGTGTTTTAAGGAGGACCAGTTTAGAGATGCAGCTTGTCAGAAAGTTTTAGTGTGCTACCATTCTAACAGTATGCTGTCAACACGTTAAAACCCTCTCCAAGACACTGCATCTTTAAATTCATCCTCTTTAAAGCACCATGCTAAAAAATATTGAAGCCAAAAAAACTAGCCGCCTTCACTAATTGGTTGTTGGGAGACTAGTTGACCATCCTTACCTACCCCTAGTGATAATGAAAAGCTGTCAAAAAAAAGTAACCTCTAAGAGTTAACTATGTCCATTAAAATTGACCACAAATCAGCATCCTAACTCTCAGAAGATGAGATGAAATATTCAAGCAAACCTCCACTGTAATTCTCCCCATCCCCAATTGCATTTTCTTCACCGCTCTAAACTCCTGTCTGCAGAGCTCAGCTGGAAAATGTAAGAAAAATATACTTCAGCAATTAGAGCGCACTTTTATGGCAACGCTCTGGAGGGAGTAAAACAAGGCTCTATCTTTTCCCTTTAGATTTTCTCTGGCTAATAATACCCTTCTTTCACCAGCTAAGTGAGCCATTTTCAGACACATGTTCCAGTAGCGGCTGAGAGGCAGTCAAGCTCACAGTTCCTTTCACTTTGTCATGCCATCTCATCTGATGAATAATGTCAAAGGACGATTCATACTAGTGCCAAATTGTGATTGATTGATAGTCCGCTGCTAAGGCAAGGTAAGATTTTGCTATTGTTGTTAACCTAAAATGAACTTGACAGTCACTGTGCTTTTTTTTTTTTTTTTCAAAAATCAAGAGTTTTGAGAAACACTTCACTTAAAAAGAAATTATCCATCCATCAGTTTCATGTAACTGGCTAAGTTCAGAATTTTAGCCTACTGCTAAATGCGCACTGCACACTATATAGGGTGAATATGGGTAAAGAGCGACAAATTATAAAAAATGGGACAGTTGAGCTTGAATATGAATTTAACTTATCTTTGAGGGACCAGCAACAAACTTATAACCACCAGCAGAAAAACCAGTGGCAGGGAAAATTATAGTTTTCCTGCTTTAAAAGATTTACCTCAGATTTATAAGTTCACTCAAAATTCGTAAATGTTACATATATTTTCATGATGTGAAATGTACCAGAAAATTAGAACGTGATTACGAATAATTTGCCTTAAAACACACACACACACACACACACACACACACACATACTGGTTTCCATGTTTGATGGGGACCAACTTTATAATCATCACATGTGGGGACCACCATTTCTAAAGGGTTTAGAGGTCTGAAAAAAATAAGGGACACTAACCACAGCTTTGTTAGCCTATACACGACTTCAGACAACTGAATTGATGAAGTAATGACTAGACCATGCTTAATGGGGACCTCTGAAAAATCAGATGAACATGACTTGCAGGGACCTAATTTGAATATTATATGCATATCATTTGCATAATAAACACACATTGCCATGACTTGTGGGGACCTTGCTTACACACTAATACACATGCATTCCCATGATTTGTGGGGACCTTGCAACAACAATAAGTATTACTAATGACAAATAAAAGGCATTTATATGAAGTAAATCTTCAGACTGCATTTGTTCATTTGCTCTTAAAATGGGTTTAATCTACAACCAAGTAGAATTAAAATGTTTATTAGTAGTACAAGTGTTAAAATTTTGAAATTTAACTTAGATTAGTTTATGTGGAGATGTAGTGAGGTCTGCAAACGGTGCTAGTGATGCAAAGCTTCACTCTTGCATAAAACACCTAGGACCAGTTTCACAGACAGAGATTATCTTAAACCAGGACTAGGCCTTAGTTAAATTAGGGTATTTAAACAGTTTCTATTAAAATGCCTTAGAAAAAAAAAAAAAAACATTACTGGTGTGCATCCAGAGACAAAACAATGGCTGACATATTTTAAGATCCTTCAGTGCAAGTTACTTTCAGTTAGGACAACTCAAACATGCTTTTTAGTCTGGGACCAGCATTAAGCGTGTAATCCATCTCCTCAACATGTAGAGATTTGGTTGGATTGACTGATTGATGGTTCCTACGTTTGATTGGAATTATCAGTGTGACTAAAGTGGACTGATGTTGCAGTCAACAAGTTCTTCATTCACATGCAAAGGATTATATTGGGAGTAGTGAATAATTGCCTGCATATATTCCAACCCATATCATACCCACAAATCAAACATTTAAACCTTTCCACTTCAAACTATTCTTTCTATAATTGTAATTTTAAAAAAAATACAAAAATAAAATAAGATAGTGTTCAGCCCCAGCCAACCACCCAGTATCAGGTACTACTCATTCACTGGATACTTAATACACTAAAACTACTACTAATTGAACTTAAAGACATTAATTGAGATTAAAATGACTGAATTCAACTTTTATTGAGTTAAACTTCACATAAGAACTCAAATGAAGTCAAACCTCAAAACAAAACCTCAAAAGTCTTGTTATACTAAAAGTAAAAAAAAATAAAATCATTAAAAAAAAAAAATAAAAAAAAAATTATATATATATATATATATATATATATATATATATATATATATATATATACACACACCTTCCACATACATGAATTTCAACAAAAATTACAAAACTTTTTTAGACCAATGCTTTTCAGCTTGCGGTCTTTAGGGACTGGTTTAACAATAGAATAACTTTATTTCTTTTAGTGTTGCTGTGGCTTTAACCTCTTTAACAAAACCTGCCATGCCAGATAGTTGCATCTTCACAGTATTATCTGCACTGCAATTTCTTTTTATAAGCTGTAATGCGATTATAAACGTAAAATTTTACGGTCTTCCAATCGCGGTTCCTCAGAGCATCTGGTTCAGCTTTCAAGCATTTCTCACAGTCACTCTTTGATGGTACAGTGCCAGATGTGATGAATCGCTTCAGGTGCCTTTCCACCGCCTGCACCTCTGCCTGCTGCCAGGGAGTTTTCTTCTGGGTAGTTCTACCTTAAAGTGATCAGAAAAAAAAAGTGATTAAGAGTGTATGCTGGAATTCCAATCCGAAGTTCTGAATCCTATAATCAGTATTTAAATCAGCGTCTATAGACCCTTTTCCTGTTAGTGAAAATTGTGATGTTTTTCTGTGGGCGGAGCTTAAGTGGAGGCAAAAAGATCCCCTGACCACTTCAATGAAGTCTGTTAGCTTTTTTTTTTTTTTAACAATAACTGGAGAAATTCCGATTTAACCTGTCTATGTAAGGTCACTCACTGTCCGGGACCGCAATTTTTATTTGAAAGTTTAACTTTAACGGACGAAACCAAATTGGCCGACCTGCACACGCTTTTACTCAAAGGATGATCTGACAGGATTCCCTCCGGTTGAGTGACTCACATCTAACCTGTATAGTTAAGACAAACTCACTGTGTCTATCTACAGGTGCATCTCAATAAATTAGAATGTCGTGGAAAAGTTCATTTATTTCAGTAATTCAACTCAAATTGTGAAACTCGTGTATTAAATTCAATGCACACAGACTGAAGTAGTTTAAATTTTTGGTTCTTTTAATTGTGGTGATTTAGGCTCACATTTAACAAAAACCCACCAGTTCACTCTCTCAACAAATTAGAATAATTCATAAGACCAATAAAAAAAACATTTTTAGTGACTTGTTGGCCTTCTGGAAAGTGTGTTCATTTACTGTAAATGTACTCAATACTTGGTAGGAGCTCCTTTTGCTTTAATTACTGCCTCAATTCGGCGTGGCATGGAGGTGATCGTTTGTGGCACTGCTGAGGTGGTATGGAAGCCTCCAGGTTGCTTTGATAGAGGCCTCAGGGCCATCTGGGTACTTGGTCTGGTGTCTCATCTTCCTCAGATTCTCTGCGGGTTCAGGTCATGAGTTTGCTGGCCAACTGGGCGCACAGTAACACCATGGTCACTGAACCAGCTTTTGCGGCCTTGGCAGTGTGGGCAGGTGCTAAAGTCCTGCTGGAAAAGGAAATCAGTATCTCTGTAAAGCTTGTCAGCAGATGGAAGCATAAAGTGCTCCAAAATCTCCTGGTAGACGATTGCATTGACTTTGGACTAGATAAAACACTGTGGACCAACACCAGCAGATGTCACGGCACCCCAAATCATCACTGACTTTGGAAAATTCACTCTGGACTTCAAGCAGCTTGAATTCTGTGCCTCTCCAGTCTTCCTCCAGACTCTAGACCTTGATTTTCAAATGAAATGCAAAATTTACCTTTATCTGAAAAGAGGAGTTTGGACCACTGAGCAATAGTCCAGTTCTTTTTCTCCTTAGCCCAGGTAAAATGCTTCTGACATTGTCTCTGGTTCAGAAGTGGCTTGGTAGCCCTTTTCCTGAAGACGTCTGAGCGTGGTGACTCTTGATGCATTGACTCCAGCTTCAGTCTACTCCTTGTGAAGCTCTCCCACATGTTTGAATTGGCTTTGCTTGACAGTATTCTCAAGCTTGCAGTCATCCCTGTTGCTTGTGCACCTTTTCATACCCAGTTTCTTCCTTCCAGTCAACTTTGCATTTAATATGCTTTGATACAGCACTCTGTGATCAGCCACCCCTTTCAGTAATAACTGTGACTTACCCTCTTTGTAGAGGGTGTCAGTGATTGTCTTCTGGACCATTGCCAAGTCAGGAGTCTTCCCCATTATTGTGGTTTCAAAGAACAAGAGATACCCGGAATTTATACTGTAGGGATGGTCATTAATTGAAACTCAAATGTAAATATTCTAATATTTTGAAATACTGATTTTTGACTTTCATGAGCTGTAAGCTCTAATCATCAAAATTAAAACAAAACATTTTTTGAAATTGAATCTAAAATATATCAAAGTTTCACTTTTTGAAATAACTTACAAGAAAAAAAAAAGAACTTTTTCACAACATTCTAATTTATTGAGATGCACCTGTAGTCATGAAGATGATATATAAATGAACATATACATTTCAATTTCAGCAGGCAACTATTTTTATTTATACAAGCTATGCAGTATCGAGTTCATTATCGAAGATATATCGCCTTCGATAATGAACTCGATACTGCGTAGCTTGTCAGTGAACTACGGCTCTGTGTATTAAATGCCGCCGCATTTGAAAACAGGTGATGGAGATTTAGCGCTAATCAAGGAACCGGCTTTACTGACGAGATGCGCATGCATATCGCGTTAGATATATCGCCCAGCCCTAGTAACCAGGGATCTGTAGTAATTTTTTTGAATTGTGGGGAGAGAGAGAAGAAAAAAATATATAGTGATATAATCAGCCAATATAGCTAGAAAAATCAGCAACTTCAATAATATTTTTCAGTTAATTATAGGAAAAAAATAAATAAATAAATAAAACTCTCCGACCCAGTCTAAAGAAATGGTGTTGATTTTCGTGCCAGAGATCTAGAAACCTCTCTAGAGACAATATGCAATGCAAGCAGCAGAGGACATTAAATGTGTGGGCAAAACATTACTTTTTATTTATTTACAGCTGACAGAGGAGGGTAACTGGTGGCTTTGAAATGAAAGAGGCATGAAATTATAATTTTTCAGGGATAAAATGACAAACAGATATAAGCTTATTAGTGATTAAAAGGAGTATTTTTTACCCATGTGGCTGCTACTGCAACATTTAGCCATTTCTAGTTTAATTTGTTTAATTCTACCGAAAGCAACAGACATACAAAAGAGAAATGTGTAAAGAGTTCACCTTTGCAAGGCGGCCTCATAGCACTGGCTCCTAAAGGCATCTGCTCATCTGATGATGGTTTGCTTCTCTTGGGTGGTGGTGACATTTTCCTCTCGGTAGGAGGAAGCGCCACCTCGGCTGAAGGTTCTATGGGCAATAATCAAAGTTCGACATTTTCAGAAAGATCAATAAAATTTTTTTTAAAAAAAAGTAAATGTACTATAAAATGCTGACATGATGTGTTTGTCACACTAATGATTTTAAATAATAAGTGCATATACAGTAAGTGCAATTAACCCTAAAGTGTGCAGTTGTTTTCATCATTGCAAGTATAATTGAACTACATCTACATCATATGTCTCTGCAATAAACATTTTAGAAAAAAATAAGCTCAAAAACTCTAAACGGAGTACTTAGTTTTATTTCAGTCATTATGGAATCATCTGACAATTTGTTTTGTGCCTCAACCCATCCAACATGAGAAGAGAGTGGATCAGCTAGCATTACACAACAAATTTAAATTTCTCTTATGAAACTACTATTTTATAGTATTAAGTTCCTCCAAAAAATGTTTACTATAAAACATGTTGAAGAATAGCTTGGAGGCATTTGATTCGTTACACAAGTTGTTTTGACAAAAAAAAAAAAAGCTTGTTCAGTGCACTGAAGGATCTTCTTGAATGTTGGAACAATGTTTTTGCCCATCACAAGTCACTTGACTGACAACTATTAATAACTGCAAAATGTAATCGTGTATTTTGACAGTAATACAAACCGTCAACAGTAGATGAACAGTGTTCCTCCTGTATGCTCCCATCTTCCTCATCACAGTCAATAACTTTTTCTGTGGAAGTTCAAAACACAGCTTTACAGTGTATAATGGTTTGTAAACACATGGTATATGAATAGATGGTTGAAAAAATATAATAAAATAGCAAACCATCAGGATCTATCCCAATTTCATCCAAGTTCTTGCCATGGAACTCGGCTAATCTTCCTTGCTCAAGAGCCATTAAAACTTTGCTGATCTTGGCAAGTTGCAGGGTCTTCTCAGGCAGTCGATAGAACTCACGGTGGATTCTTATGTCGTGTCCAAGAAAGTTTGCCAGCTGGTCCATCTCGGTGTCGGTCATGTTCAGCACTGTTGAAAGAGTTGCGGCATGCTTTCGCAGCCTGGTAGATGTCAGTGCCTTGGGACACTTTGCACCACACTCCTTTGCAAAGCCACGGAGGCAGTCTGACCCTCGGAAATGTGTCATGGCTTCTGGTCTAGCAAACATATAGGCATTGTCTTTTAAAACCCCACAAGCCTCTCTCTGCTTAATCAGGAGTTCTAAGGAACACAGCATTTTGGGAGTCAGAAGAATTGGAACTGGCCGACCACGCTTTCCCCTGGTGATAACCCTTGTGAAGTGTCTGCAGAGTTTTTTCTCCACTTCGGAGAGTGCCCAGTCCACATCCTCATGTGGATCAGAAGTGTCTCTTGATAAAAACGCAGACAAAGGCATGCTCGCCACCTCTCCTTCTCTCCGTCGGTTAAAGAGAATCATCTGGGCTAGACACACCTTTGCCAGCTCCATCCAGGCTTTAGTAGAGGGACTTTCAGAGAGCTGGTTGAACCACTCGTCTTGCACTTGACTGAGAAAAGTATGCATTTTTTGCACATCTTCAGTAAATGGCATGAGAGTGGGCACATTCCACTTTGCTTCCCTGATATTCCTCAATGCTGTAGCCGAGATCATCTCGTTCCACTTATTCGCATGGACTTCTTGAAACTCACTGGCATTCTTCACAAGCTGTGTGTCGTTGGAGATTAAGCCCCGAGCTTTTAAGAGTTTGCTTACTTTAACCAGGGAATTTCCAAGCTTATTTGCAAGTGATGGAACTATGAATTTGTCGGTTTCACTGTCATACCCACATGTATACTTGACAGCTTTGACAGTCTCCATGTACTTTTTTGGATTTACACAATCTTCCAGTGTTTTTAAGGAGGTGACTCTCCTAGCATTGTGAATCAACCTTCCCAATTCTCGCATCTTCTCCCGCACACATTGTTTATTCTTATCTGATAGCCCACCTTTGTTCAACAGGTGCTGCCCAATTTCAGTAATTACTCTGTCATTTTTTATTATATCTGTGATTGGGTCAGGATTCATGGCACTGATTACTCGCCACAGTTGTTTGGTCATGTCTGAAGGCACAGGCCCGGTGTAGGTACACATGGACTGAATACGGTTTTTTCCTGGTTTGGGAGGGACTGATTGCGATTGAAGTCTACAAGTACGCATATGTCTCCACAGGACCTTTCTTGTAAAAAGTCCTTGACAGTATGCACAATGCATGAAATCTTCTCCCTGTGCTTTTTTACGTGGTCGTTTAAATGGCACTAGTTCCCCCTTTCCTGACTCCATAACAGCAGCGTTGTGAGCATAGTTTCCTCGGTTGCGAATATAATCAAGCTGTTTTTTTCTCTCCTTTGATCCCTTTGGAAAGCTTAGAGCTCTAGCCACATCAGACTTATTTTCATGTGAACTTTCTAGATGCCTTGCCATCTTAGCATAAGGTTTAGTGCAATACAAGCAGTAATGTCTCTTGTTGTACACTCTAGCACCATCTCTTTTTTGGTATGCACTAACAACTACGCCGTCTGTTGCGTTCTGACTTGAACTGGGCTCTTCTCCTGTTTCAGATGCTTCGGATGCAAGGCTGTGCATTTTGTCTGATGTTGTTGTGTCACAGTCAGGGGAACTCACTGAGCCAGATTCATCAACATCCAGTTCATCAAGAAGCTGACGTTTTGTCTGGTTTAGTGTAAGGCTAACACCACCGTCACTTTCGGAAGTGGTATCTGGAACATAATCATCTGAACTCTCTGGTGTAGAATCAAAGAGCTCATCAGAATCTTCAAGATTTGTATCTTTCACCTAAAAAAAAAAAAAAAAAAGGAAAAAGAATTATGTGGAACTGCTGCAATTGATTGATCAATAGATTAACAGATACAGTAAATTGGCAACTATTGTCAAAAGAAGAACTTTTTTCCCTCAAGTTACATGTGATGATTTGCTGCTTCTTACTGTGTTATAATAAAGTTCTCAGTGAAAAAGTTATGGGCAGTTGATTGACAAAAAAAAAGAAAAAAAGAAACGAAAAAAAAAAAAGATCCGATTACATAATTTTGGTCTTAAAGTAAAATTTTATTGTTCTCTCATATTTGGCAGTCAATATCACATAAAAATATTAATATTACATAAATTATTTTACACCACTCCGCTGGGTTATTGATAATGAGAATGATCTGATCAATAATAAAAAAGACATCAAGTCTCTTGAAAACTTACTATGACACTTTTAGTCCGTCTCAGTCTTGGCACAAACATCTCATTTTGGCACTGTGTCACAATCTGTAAACAAAAAGGATAAAAATTATTTGACATTAGTATTTGAAATTTGAAAAACGAAAAAGCTGACCAGAGCTGAGAGAGAGAGAGAGGAAAAAATAAAAAATAAAAAAAGTTAATTCCTCTCCAGCATCCTCTGTCTGTGCTCACACACACACACATCTTGAACAAAACAGGCCTCATGAGGACCTTTCACACAACGTTATTGTTCCTTATGGGGACCAGATTCATCTAATTTCACACACAATCTGAACTCCAACACTGAGCGACTGAAAGTGTGTTGTGGGGACGTCGTGAGTGTAAATTTTAAAGTAACAATTAGCCAAGAAAAAATTACTTGTGATGGACAAAACTGGCTCTAAATATTCCACTACCACTAACCTACTGGACACATGTCCATTAACTGTTGGGTGAACTAATTTACAGCCGATACGCATCAAAATATGCTCCAAAAACAGATGTTAGACATAAATCTTCAGTGATGAAGGTGAACGTACTTGTTGAGGAGACTTGGTTTGACCAGAAGCCTCATCCATCTGAGTCTGTGACTGGAGAGAAGGATCAGAGTCACCTGCTGCTCTGCTATTAGCAGCAAAGCTGCTCTTCTGTAGGACACAACATCAAAATGAGAAGATTTCACAACACGGAAAAAACACACTGACCCAAAAGTCATGATTGTGAGAAATTATTCATATTTCTAGTAGATTCAAAAATGAGCTATTCTCTATACAGTGTGTTGTGCAACTTACTTGAGTTCTCCATGGGCAGTCATCTCCGCCATAATCGTAGGCAATTTCTTCTCCTTCTTTAATGTCTTTCAGCGCAAATAAACACAAGTGCGGCTTTCCATTCACATCTATTTTCTTCATCTTACAATTTGGATGTTGGTGGTCATCGTTAACTAACCGCCCAAATGATCCATCTTCCCTAGATGCATCAATGCTTAAATTTGGAAAAAAAATGAAAAGGATAAATGCAAGTGTTACAACATATCACCACAAATCAGTGTCTTAGGCTGTATTTACACTGCATGGTTCAAGTGACCCAATTCCCTTTTTTTTTTTTTTTTTCATCCCATGTGGTACAGATCAGATAAGAGCCACGGCCGTTTCAGCAAGCAAGAGAAGAGCATGGATTCGGATATTCTCAGATTGCTTTCAGGCTTCATTCATGTGTGAAAATAAATCAGATATAATTGGATATATGCATTTGAAACATCTCTATTTGAGTAGCAGAGTATTAATTTAGCTCGTTTGTGTTAAATAAAAGGCGATCTGATGCTGAAATGTGTTGCTTTTCACACCGAGTGCTCGTTGCTGCTGTTGTCATTGACAGTGGCTCGTGCACTGACGAGTGCTTCAGTCCCTCTGTGGAGACTCTCCCCGTTCATTCCACTGAAACCACAAAATAAAATGCACACAAACATGTCCCTACCCTTGATGTACAATCACTGATGAACGCATTTGGTTTTAATGAGAAAAAAAAAACACCTTTCTGACTGTGATTCAAACGGATTCAGAAGCTGTGACATGCTTAAATATCTTCCACCTGGGGTCGGTTCCATGAAAGGCTTAGACTAGTTTTAAAAGTTAGTCATCTAATTTTTTTCTTTAAGACGGGTCAAATTTTTACATAACTTAGACTAATCTAAGTTGAATCCAAAATATACTAGTTTCATAAGACACTGTCTTAACATAGAGGCTAAGTTTATGGAACACGCCTCTGAGATTGGCCTATTGTAATCGCAAGCTTTCAGCAGAGCTGCATACATAATCCCTGTCCTGAAGAATCTGTACTATATAATTATATTGATGTATGGAAGTAACTATTGCATTAAAAAGTTTGCTATATGAATTCCATGTCAGTAAATTAAACTCAATGTACTATTAAAATTGATTTGTGATGTCATACTGTATATGCTATTTTTAGTTTGTGTCACCAAGTGCAGTGTAAAATGCACACATTGGATAAGTGTTACTCTTAAAAGAAACAAACACGTCGTCCAAAAAAATGGATATAGTCACAAAATCGGAATTGGTCATGAAGACCTGCAGTGTAAATGCAGCCTTATTTACTATAGTATAGCACAAGGAATATAGCTTTGGTGCAGTTTGACTTCTTACCACCACGTTTTCCCTCTCCACTTAAACTCGAACATAAAAACAGCACAGGATGGGTGGTAGAGTCTTTTCCGTCTCTCCAGCTCTGCATAATTTATCATATCGCCTCTGTATTCGACAATAAAATCTCCTTTGCAAAAGGAACCTTTTGCAAATAGTCCACGTCCTGCAAATACAGCAAAAAACATTCACGCCAAAAAAAAAAAATTGTATATAAAAATCTTGCAGATAAAGGATGATAATTGCACACACAGAACACATCAATAGTAGCTTATTTTAAATATTCTGCAACCAGGTTCGTAATTAATGGGGTGGCCATATGTGCCATTTATACAGGACATGTCCTGGCCAGGATTTGTATATTGCCTAAAACATCCAAAGTAGTTTGACCAATAACATGAAGGTACTGTACATAATCGACTATTCGTGGCACGTGAGAAGGTGAGAACGATCAAAGTGATGCAAATACACGCACATGTTTGTTGTTTGAATGACACCAAAGAACCGTGAGAGCGATTTGAAAGCATAAGGAGCCGTCTACTCTGTTCTCTATAGCTCTCGTGAAATAATGTCATACAAAGATCGATCTGCACAGTGCAAACAGCCAAAACCTGGATATTTTAGGCAATATAGAAATCCTGGCACGGGTGTGTCCCGTATGGTCACCCTACTAATTAACATACCCAGTTACCAAGTTTTGCATTACATACTCATAAGGTTATGGTTACATATTATAGTAATTATAAACTGATAAATCATACAAGACACCACCTTACCTTTCACTGCGTTGATGTACTTCACCTCTAATTTAGCTTTGTCAGACTTTGTGACAACATGATTCATGGCATCCTTAAGAGGGCTGATTCGTGGTGGCATTTCAATCTGAAAAAAAAGAAAAAGTATAAAAATTACACTGTGAATATGGAGAGACATGCATAATTAAACTAAGGTGTTTAGTAAGCAGATATGAACGTTATAGTCATGTTACACTGTATTGTACTTTTGTAATGCAACACTACATTACAATTATCAATTTATTAATGTGAAAAATCAGAACTAAACGTTACCTAAATCGGGCACAATACTAGAGTTTAGGGCATCAACTCACTACTTTTATTTAAACTAATCTCTCACAAAATGAAAATCTGTTCCTCTATAATACCAGGCCTTGAGAACTACTGATTTGGACCTTAACCTGACTACTCTTTTGGATGATCTCACTATTCAAACCCTTGTTTATTTTAACTAACCTTACTGTCATTACTAAATTTAAGTTTAACGTTAATCATCTAATCATTTAAAGCTACTTACCTTTTTTATTTTACTTAATTTCTCTGTGAAGCACTTTGACATGATCCCGTTAATCAATATGACCAAAAAAAAAAAAAAAAGTTTTATTATAGTAAAACCATGTTTTTTGGCGTATTGACTAACATTTATATAACCACACAAACACAATCAAAACCATGGTTAATATTCATAATGGGTGCAATAATTTCCACCTCTCCCCCGCGGAACGCGGTTTAAAGCCATGGCCTAACAAAAAATATAACATTTCTTTAATATAAAATATAAAATAATTCAATTCCCCTCCCCCCTCCAGCACTAACGCAAACTTGACAGAAACAAACTTAACATGAACCCAATCGCTCCATTAGCAATCAGTCAGTCTAAAGATGTGATAAAGCTTTCCGGTCAAAAATAATTCTTAAACATTACATTGTATGATTATGCGATCGCCAATTTAAAAACAGAGAAATATTTCAGGCCACACTTAACTTTAGGCCTTAGCCTCAACAGTTAATTAGAGCTAATGCTAACTAGCTAGCCTACGACTTTAGATCTAATTAGCCTAACGTTAATTGGTTTAAAATGTGCTTACCTTGTGTTTCACTTTTTCTTCTGCACAACTTTAGCATCTCCTGCAAACAATCTCCTTGAGTCGGTATCTGCTGTAAACAATCTTCTTGTACTCCGTCCGTGTGAAGTGTTAATTTAATACTCGTATTTTCATATTGCTGATGATATCGTTCCTAATGAGGACGAGGAAGTGGGCGGGGCTGACCATGTATGGTGAATGTGTGTGTGTGGAGAAGCGCGCGCAGTACCGGTCAGAATTGTTTGGGGGCGCAGCTGAGCACGAGCTTCACACTCACACACTCGCGGATAAACGTGTGTTATGGGCCAATGCTAAAACTCCGCCCAGCACCTTCAGAACAGCTCTTCTATTCATTTATATGGCTTTCCCTTATGGGGACCTGACTTTTGGTCCCCACAACGCAAGAGGTCCCCATGACGTGACTGTGTAAACAGACTCATGTCCCCACAACGTGATGAATACCAGAACACACACACACACACACACACACACACACAATATTCAAGTACAGGCTCCTGTTTGGCTTGTTCAAGAGGAAAAATGAAAGGAGTCCCACTTTACCCTTATTCTGGGCTTTGATCAGAAGAGCTTCCTCTCAGTATTTAAAACAATAGAATGTTGACAATGCAATAACAATTCACATTTTGCATAATTCATCAAGTGCTGTCTAGTTATAATTACAGAAATAAATTTAGTTATTTTCCATTTCATGAATTCAGAACATTTAGATATTACACTGCTGCTACATTCATTAAGTACACTGCTGTTCAAAAGTTTGGGATCAAGATGAGATTTTTAATGTTTATTTACTTCTTAATTTATTTTTTTTAAGTCACTTCTCTTATTCTCATCAAGGCTGCATTTATTTGAACAAAAAGATAATTTATTCCTGTGGGTCAAAGCTGAATTTTCATCAGCCATTACTCCAGTCTTCAGTGTCACATGATCCTTCAGAAATCATTCTAATACAGTATGCTGACTTATCAAGGCTGGAAGCAGTGTGCTGCTTCTTTGATGAATAATACGTTAAAAAGAACAGCATTTATTCAAAATAGAAATCTTTTTTTTTTTCTCTCTAACTTTATCAAAATAAATGCAGCCTTGATGAGTGTAAGAGACTTCTTAAAAAGAATAATAATAATAAAAAAAAAACATTAAATTTTACTGATCCTAAACTTTTGTATGTACAGTATGTGTATGTAAGAGTGGTTTGGCAGTATGTTATATCTGACATAGCCATGGTTTATTTCTGAGGTATAACAAGGAAATAGAAATCAACCCTTCAAATTAGCTGAGCACTTACTAAATAAATTTGCTTGGCTCTTGCCTTAAAATGAGAAATATGTTGATAATAAAAGCTCGCAAAAGGGTTTTCAGAATGAGATATGCTTTCATCTTTTCTCAACTGAAATATTGTGGAGGAAAAACACAACCACTAACCAGTCTTTCATATTTTATAGCCTATTGAATATAAACATGGATGCAAAATAGAACTTTTTTTTTTTCTTTTTCCAAATATGAGTCTGCCATCTCTAATTCCTGTTGACTCGTGCTTGATTGTTTTATACATACAGTATTTATTTTATTTATTTGTGTATATGTTTTTATGTTACAGTCAGGAGGACTTTAAGGTGAATTAAGAGATTATGATACCATACTGAAGTATGTAGCATACCTGTAGATATCTCTGGCCATGCCGAAATCACCAATCTTGGCCACCCTCTCTGGACCTTTGCAGGTAAGAAGACAATTCCTGGCAGCAATATCCCTGTTAAGAATAAAGATTGATTATTCTCACTGTCAGATTCAGCAGACAGACACATTTATCTCAGATATGTATCTGATTTTAAATAAAACAATGACCAAAAAAAATAATAAATAAATAAAAAAATCCAGTATCCTCATATAGTCACAGTTCTTTGTCTTCTGTTGTCTCTTGTCTCTCCTGTAATATTTATTATTGTTTCTCCCATGGATTTGTATCTTTGTTTTTGTGAAATATATTAAAGCAAGCTGCATTTAGATCACTTTCTCCTTGTTACCTGCCAGGACACATTTTATGCTGAGAAATATTTTCAGTAACTTAAGCTTTGCCAGCTTAAAATTTTTAGCACTGTTCAGCAGCAATGTTGTGATGTGAAATTGTTTCCAGTCCTGTTACTATAAATAACCTACTTAATACATTATAATAAATAATCTACTCTAATAATAACTAAATCTACTCTAATAATAGATAGACAAACTCTAAGCTGATCAATCAACATCACACACTAATTAACAGTACTTTTTGTCTTCTTTCTTTCTTTCTTTCTTTCTTTCTTTCTTTCTTATCCAATTTACCCATCTCATGGTATTCATTTTATAGTGTTTTGCCTATGTATTAATTCAAACTCTCTTGATTAATATTTTAGAATTTCATACTATAACTAAGATCACATGGGTAACATGTTTGGTACCTATGAACTGCAATTTTAATTAACTAACTCTGTTACATATTAATAATACAGGAATCTTAAAGGTTCTTCTCATAACACCCAATCTAATTTCGTATACAAATCACATTGCTAGAAGACAGAAGATCATAAACTTTCTCTCCATAAGTCACACTCCTGAGAGTATGATACCTTCACACTTTAAAAGATCACTCTCTAAGAACAGAGACAGATAAGTTCTGCATGGATTCTGAAGTCTAGGCAAAGTTGTTGAAGATGATGCTGTGCTAGAAGTCTTCAAAGTACCCCTAAGTTTGTGCCAGGCTGTGGCCTTGTCTTTGCATTCATCAAAAACCTTCTGCATTGAACCCTGTTCTCTCTCATCAATAAGTAAATCATACAAAATGAAGTTTTTTGAAAATCTAAAAATGCAGAATGTTTTGTGTGAGGGGTAGGTTTAGGCTAAGGGAATAGAGAATACAGTTTGTACAGTATAAAAACCATTATGTCTATGGAATGTCCCTATAAAACATTGGAAACCAGTGTGTGTGTGTGTGTGTGTGTGTTAGTATAGTTTAGTGTTTAGTGTAGTTAATAAAGTCTAAACATCCTAATCATCAAACCAGTTACTCGATCCAAATACTGTTATTGATCGTAATTAATACTTTTTTTCCCCCCTTTTGGTCTAATTTGCTACAATGGTGTGGCCAGAAAGGCTACAAAGTTGTGTATAGTTACGAGGACAGTAAGAAGTCTTGATCTGCAAGATTATTCTTGTTTCTTTTTGAAGGTCATGTCATGAAACTCATGTTTCCAGTTACTTGTTAAGGCATTTGGTGTTTGGTTGACAGCAATGGATTACGCATTTTACGCTAAAAAAAATCCTCAGAAAGGGCAAAACCATCAGTCCCTCTGGGTTTTGACCAAAAAGTTGAAACTGAACACGAAGGCCCAGATACATTTTAACTCGGCTGTGTGAAGAACTTCAGTAGGAAACCGCAGATGGGTTAGTGTCTCAGCGTCCCTGTTCTATACCTGGATTGATGACCGGACTGCTCATGTAGCATAAATGAGCTCTAAGTGGACTCATTTTTCATGCCATTCTGGTTGAGAGTGTCAGAAGGAAATAGAACTCCCATTGCAGGTATGAGAGGGAACCAGAGCTCCTGAACGAAGTCAGGAGCGCTGAATTTGTGCTGACTTCAGTAAAAGCAGATCATCCATCTGTTGTTAAATCAATTGGTAATGTGTGAAGGTGTGTTGGGTTGTCGGTAATAATACCTGTGGATGAACTGGTTCTCTTCTAAGTACTGGCAGCCGCGGGCGATGTCTCTGGCAATGTTGAGAAGATCTACCATGGTTAGACTTGAAGGATGCTCCTGGGAAACATTACAGAAAGTCAGAATGCTGGGTATTCACCCTTGTGAAAAAGAAGTACACTTTAGCAAAGTTTTGAAAAGAATACTTATTAACATGCTTAAATAAGTATATTATTTTGATTATACTAAGTGCAAACTGAATGTAAAGTCTTTAGAGACATAATTGCATATAATTCACAATTAAATAGACATTTATTATGGTTTAATTTATATTAAATGCAATTAATTGAACTCAATGAAATACAACTGCTATTGAAACTTTTGCATTTTTTAAAAAAAAAATCTAATAACACCTTTATGATAGTTCAGTTGCAATTTAAATATAAATCCAAGTAACACTAACACAATAGAGTTAAAATCAGTATCAAGTACTTTACATGTGCTTTAATGTTAGGCAACACATCAGAATAAGTTTACTTCTTTATAGCCTGAGAAAGGATTGTTAAAACAGGATGATTTATGATGAAGTGTACTTCAATATAAAACTTTAAATTTTACATTATTGCAGAATAAAGTACTTGTGGCCTTTTATTTAATTAATTATCTGCAAGTATAGTAATTTTTAATATATACAGAAACAAAAACATCACCACCAGCAACAAAATAAATAATCTAAAAGCAAAGTCAAACTACTAATGAAAGAAAGTCACAAACTAATGAAAAAAAATAATGAGGTTTATGCAATGCAAGACACTGCGCACATTCTGTGACTCGTGTGTGTGTGCATGCGTGTGTGTGTGTGTGTGTGTGTGTGTGTGTTCTTACTAGTCTTGGTCTAGTTTCCCTCAGGAAGCTCTTGAGATCCCCTCCGGCCATCAATTCCAGCAGAATGAAGCGAGGCAGAGCTTGCAGACTCACCCCGATGCACCGCACAATGTTTTGGTGACTAAACTTGCTATCAGAGGAATAGAAAGAGAAGTGTGGTATTTTTGCAATATGTCCTCATAAATTAGCCCTTTGGAATGATGAATCTTTTTTACCTGATTATGAGAGCTTCCATGAGAAAGTCTAGTTCATCCTGCTCAGAGCACACCTCAGGAAGAGTCTAATAAAAGAAGAATTTAATAATCAAATATGCACATCATATATATATATATATATATATATATATATATACACATACAGTGCCTTGTGAAAGTATTCAAACCCCTTCATTTTTGTTATGTTGTAGCCTTATGTTAAACTGCTTTAAATTACTTTTTTTCCGCACATCAATCTACACTCCATACACCATGACGACAAAGCAAAAACAGAACTGTCACAACTTTGTAAATTTATAAAAAATCTGAAATAAGTACATTGCATAAGTATTCAAACCCTGAACTCAGTACTTAACTTACAACCCTTAAGCTGAAGCACCTTTATAGCCTCAAGTCTTTTTTGTTCCGACAAGCTTTGCTCATCAGCATTTGGCAATTATCTGCCATTCTTCTCCTCACCTCTTCACCTCTCAAGCTCTGTCACGTTGGATGGGGGCAGATGCACATTTTCAGGTTTCTCCAGAAATATTTGATTGGGTTCAAGCACACGCTGTGGCTGGGCCACTCAAGGACATTCATGGAGTTGTCTATAAGCCACTCTTGCTGTGTGTTTAGGGTCATTGTCCTTTTGGAAGACGAGCCTTCTGCCCAGTCTGAGGTTCTGAAAGCTCTGGACTGGGTTTTCATTAAGGCTCTCTCTATATTTTGCTGTGTTGAGCTTCTCTGCTACTCTGAGGAGTCCCTCAGTCTCTGCCAATGAAAAACAGCCCCACAGCATGAGGCTGCTACCACCACACTTTACTTTTTGGATGGTACTCTGCAGGTGATGAGCAGAGCTGGTTTCCTTCAAAC
>JAFVLL020002849.1:0-25039 GCA_021397915.2 Tor tambroides | reverse complement strand
TCAATGTTTGGCGGGACAAAAAGAAGACCTTTGTCGGCACAAAGTGTGCTTAGAGATTCTGAGAGATTCCTGCAGACGCAATGGAAGGGGCACGCTGACACTACACCCCACGTCTCGCCGGCTACAGCTCCTGGAATCTGACTGAAAAGAGCGGGCAGCAAGCAGGCACAAGTGACCAATGACAGCCAGTGCAGTAATTGCAGTGGTAGTGTTGGTGAAGATGCGTCTGGGGGTGAGTATCTGCTGGTGAACTTTGGCCACAACGGAGGAGAGGGTTGACAAAATGCTTCAGAGGATTTGAGGATATTTTGTTTCAGATGGGTGGATGGATGAGAGGGCAATGAGGGGGAGTGTGTGTTCTTGTGAGGATGGCATAAAATGTGGGACGGATGTGGTTTTCTGAATGGCTGAAGGGGTGGGGAGTCTTGCATGGTAGATAGGGGAGTGATCCACAGACCTAGAAAAAGCAGAAAGAGAAAAACATCAGTCATCATGCTTCAAGTGTCAACTTTGTAGTGCTGATGTGTGTGGTTTCTTTAACTCTGAATGAGCTCATGCAGTTGCTCTCCACAGGAATTTCTACGCTTGGGCACCCTGTGCATAACTACGTTAAATTTCAGCAAAACCAATTCCATAACCACACTCTCAAACACTGTTGATGGAAACTGCACATCTACGAACCTCTAAAAAGCATGGAAAGGCCATATAACAATTATTTTACTGCTTTTTTGGAAGTGGAAGCTTCTAAATTTACACTCCCACCTTTCTGTGTGGCAGTTTTCTTTGAAAGAAGAGCTGTTTGCTTCACTTCAAGAGAAGTAAGAGCCACAAAAACTTTAGTCATTTCACTGAAACTCAGCACTGATGGGCAAACTGTTTAAGAAGTTTATTTTTAATGATGTGGAAGCTACATGGTAAAGATAAGGTCAAATATAGTATAACAATCTGTACAAATAAATTCAGAATGCAAACATTGTCAGTTTTTGCAATGCACTTGCTTGAACAGATGAACTGGTGCGTAAACACGCAGGAAGAGAAAAGGACAAAAAGAACGAAAGAATCATCAGATCACATAAAAATGCTAATCACAGGTTTGAGACTGAAAAATCTATAATATCTGTAATTTGATCTCTTGCGCCAATTTGTCCCTTGCACTGAGTTGTCATCGTAAAATATGGGTTTCAACCCAGACATGAAGCTAAAGAGGTATTAAGTCCTTTGAGGGTGTACATCACACTTTTGTCCTACATTAGCGCATTCAGCAAATGCTCTTTAACTGTGTCACTTAACACTAAGTGCATGTAATCATGCAGGTACAAGCCAAGGAAAACAGTGATCAGATTCAGCAAGAAATGTTCCATCTCTGAATGTATACTGAGAATTTGGACCAAAGCTCAGACGAGATGACTTACAAATCAAACATTCTGTCTTCCTCAGTGTTGGGAAATAGCCTACTAAAAATAGTGACACTACTAACTCAAATACATTTTTCAGTTGTGTGACCGTTAAAACAATGTAGCTTTTCCAGCAAGGTACTTTTGCACTGCAGTGCAACTAAATGCTACATACAATAGCTGGTTTTAATGCAACGTTATATTTTGTAAGCTTTACAGCCTTAAACATCCTTCTGTCTACAGTAAATATATGTTGTTTAAAACAGATTTATTGTAGTGAGATGGTTTGTTCAAAACAGTCTTGTTTCTCATATATATCCTTGAAAAGTTTGATTCATAATCATTTTAAATAGTTCCCTCTCTTAAACAGGGGTTGGACAAAACGATGTGGACACCCTTTGTAATAATATTTATCTTTTCGTTGTCTATGTTCTCTAGTTTGTATATCAGTGTGGTATAAGTTGTGTTCAGAGGTGTTTAATACAAACGGTCTGTGAAGTGACTTTTCAGACTTCCAAAAAGAACAAATCATGGAAGCCCATTTAGCAGGAGCGTTTTTAATCTTAACAGCCCAGTTGTTTGGTGTTTGAAGAACAACAGCCTTTATGATTATGGAGTAGTACACAAAATATGGCATGACTTCATCTGCAAAACAGAAAAGTGTTCGAAACCTGAAAGTGAATGATAGGGACTGTCGAACACAAGAAGGATTGTGTCCAAACAACACAGAACTACTGCAGCAAAGTGACAGCAAGCCTGCAATATTCATCTTAAAGACCCTGTTTCCACAAAAACCAACCACAGAAAATTTCACAAAGCCAACATCAATTAGAGCTGTAATTTCTAAAACTGTAATCGCAGACACCAGTGCTAAGATGTGAAAAAGATATAGTCATGATCATTAAAATTAGAAGTTGGAGCTCAGTTGCCAGCTCAATCACCTGACTTAAATATTATCAAAACCACTGTGGGCAGTTTAGAGGAGGAGTCAGAAGCCAATTTCTTCCTCCATCATTTCTAAGCAACTGGCAGATGTTCTGATAGATGACATTCCACTGGAGACCGTTCACAATTTGTATGAATCTTTTCTAAGAGTGTTGGAGGCTGTATTAAAGGCAAATGGTGGTGAAATAAAGATTCCCTACTTTGAGCCCCAGCACCACATTTTGTTTCTTTTTTTATTATTATTTACAATTATTTAAATTTTTTTGGAGGAATATTTTGTTAAATGTTGTACTTATGTCATATATTAATTTGTATATTTAGAGTAAATGTTTCAAAAGGTTATATATTTTTCAAAGTAATTTCCCTAAGCTTATTTTTAGTCATTTTTAGTAGCTAACTTTTTTTTTCCAACAATAAACTGACTTTAGTTTAATTAGCTTAGCAAGCCGCATCTTCAAAGAACATCCCCAGCAATGATCCCGTCAGACTCACATCTGTATCAGTGATCTTTAAATAACCATTCCCAACTGTTTGTGTCCATGCAGTACTTCACATACCCGTGAATACACCTCATTAGTAGAGTTTGTGCTTGCTCACCCCTCTTCGATATTATTAACAGTACAGCAGTAATTATGCAAATTTCAAACCGACAAGATAATAATTTTTGCAAAGTCATTACACTGAAAAATGCAGATAAATATAACCAGGGAACAATCAGACTTTACTCAATTAAGCATGTTTTTCAGCACATTACTCATTAAATAGTGGCAGATTCTTATTTTGTGTTTATATAACAAAATTAGGTGAGTCCTCAGTGAATTTGCGCTTGAAAGTGCAGAAATGGGAGGGATCTTGAACATTTATAATGTTCACATAGAAAGTGCCTGATTAAACCTCGTGATTAAATTGATTACTGTATTGATTGGACAACCTATCCTGAAAGATTCTTACAGAGACCATTAAGATTCTTCTAACAGAACACACATGGTTGTGAATAATAACTAACTATGGTATTTGGCAGTAAGTATGGTTGCCATGGTATTTTTTTTTTACGGGATGAGTCATGTGTAACTGGAAACTCTGTCATCATTCTCACCCTCATGTCATTTTTGAACTGTACAACTTTCTTTATTTTGTGGAACATAATAAAAGAATAGTGTTTTTTTCAACCTGGTCTCATGGCATAAATGTACCTGGGGGCACTTTTTAGCGAGACCGTTTTTACCTACCTTACTGTACCTTACTTTACTGTACCTTACCTACCTTTCGCCACAGTTTCAAAGAGAAATGTTCGAGTGGCGCTAAAACACGGGTTCAATACGTAAACCCTGGCACGTATTTATGATGTTGATAAAGGTGCGTATTGCTGTGTTTTTATTACGTTGCTTCAGGTACGTATTGCGGCAGTTTAGAATTCAAATATCCGGGGACCATGGCTAAAAATTAATGCTCTATCATCTTGGAAATATGCCCTACACCAAACCCAACCCTAAACCTACCCGATAGTGTTGACAAATGCAAAACTGACATAAAAACGCATTTGTTGATGCAACCATACTATTTGAACTTCCTTGTATGCAGATTTGAACTGTTTTGTCAAACCATAGTTACACTGTAAAAAAAAAAAAAAAAGTTGGGCAAACTTAAAAGTTTAAGGCATCCAGCTTCAGCAGATTTTTGAGTTTTCTCAACTTATTTTTTAGGAAATTTCTGAGTTTTCTCAACTTTTTGTTGCACAAACTTAAACTTAAAACAAGAAGTTGAGAAAACTCAAAAATCTGCTGACGCTGTTTGCCTTCAACTTTTAAGTTTGCCCAACTTTTTTATTTTTATTTTTTACAGTGTACATGGGATTCGAACCAGAGCTCCTCACCTCTCAAGTACGTCTCCGTACTCTGTGAGCTACCGAACAAACCTACCATCTATGAAAACCCATAGATGTGAAGCTGGATATGTGTGATGCTAACGTTCAAAAGCATCAGTTTTCAAATCTTCCAGCATATTAATATTGTTTTGAAGTCATAACATGATATTCTTCAAGTAATTGTGCGAAAATTACGCTTTATTAATCGAAACTGTAAATTTGTGTGAAAAGGAATTAAAAGTGTCGGAGTTTTGCTGCCTCTAGTGTTCATTTCTTTGTTCAGACATTCAGTACTTATTGGTACGTAAAAACGGTCTCGCTAAAAAGTGCACCCAGGTACGTTTATGCCATGAGACAAGGTAGGTTTTTTTGTACATACAATGTAAGTCAATGGGGTTCAATATTCTTTAAATGTCTTATTTTGTGTTCTCTAGAATAAGGAAAGTCATTCAGGTGTGGAACAACATGGGTACAACAGTTTCATTTTGGGGAAAACTATCCCTTTAAATGATGAAATTCAATGAAGACATATGGGGAATGTCAATGCTTGGTGATTAATAACTAGAGATATGCACTATCATAAGAAATACATTTGTTATGTGTTGAGGAAGAGCGTGTGGAGGAATGTGTGAAGGAAAAGGAAAGTGCAACTGAGTGCAATTTCCAACGTGACTTTTAATGTCTTGTAACTCCGCATTCGCAAAAGTCTGTGGTAGATCGAGCGAAAAAGCTCTGTATTGCTATGCCGAAGTATCGAATTGATCTGTCTCTTTCTCTTCTCCTGTGTGGTCTTCTTCAGACCTCCTGTGACCTTCCTTCTCCTCTCCCTCCCTACCTATTTCTTTTCTACGCCCCTCTTTTTCAGTTTCTTTCTATTACCCAGGGTTCTGCTTATCACCTGTGTCCACTCTTCCCATCTGCCCTTGAGGTAACTTGAGAAGTGATGCAACATTAGTTAAGTATCCCTCCCCTCTCTCTCCATCTCCCATTCTCACCATCTTTAGCCACCTGAGAACAGACCAGCCGAAATAGATCTTGTCTCTTTCCTCCATCGATCCGGCCGCCCGGGATAGATAGCAGCCCTTCCTCAATATTATCAGGCCTCTTCCTCCTACCATCCTCTCTCCCTCTTTTCTCATCCTCTGCCCTCTGTGTCCTTTATTTATATTCGTTATTCAAGTTCAGGACATGCCGGTGCTTGTCTTGGTCTAATTTTATCTTCTAGAGCTATTGGTGTGTGTGTGCATGTGTGTGTTGGTAGGGCGTAGATTAGATTAGAATAGAATATAAATTCTGGTAATCCTTTTGTAATCCGTAATGTTATTCATGATTCAGACTGAATGAAAAACTACTGCAAGTGCCTGGCTTTAGAACGTAATAACCCTGTCCATTCTGTGTGTGTGTGTGCGTGTGCGTGTGTGTGTGTGTGTTTGTCTCATGCTGAACATCTCTCTGCACTTAGCAACTCCCTCAGCCCTCTTTCGCCAACACATTCTGTCCTCAATGCACCCCTCCTTTCTCCCCGTATCCCTCGCTGCCTCATATTAAATCAGACACAGAGTTTTGCTGCTGCTGCCAGTGTCTCCACAGCTTCAGTGGCCACAAAGCGGATGACCATTTGCTAATGATTATCACATCAATTACGTTCTGTACCACACAAGACTCTGAAGAGAGCTGTCACACACACAAACACACACACACACAGTGGCTGAAAGACTAATTGAAGCAGCATTGACCGAGTAAGAATCATTAGCATCCTGGCTTAGTTTTACTGACTTCTTGGTGCTCAAGTTGCACAACAGGATTTTTTTTCTCGTTCCAGGAAGGCTTTTTTTTTTCTCCAGGGCAGCATGACACCATAAACACAGTGCTCAGAGACCTGTCATCAAACCAGCAGCTTTAAATGTTATTTTTGTATTGTAGTCACTGCTATCCAAATCTTGCCTTTTATTTTATTATTTTATTTTATTTCGTAGGGTATATATTTAGTTAGTTCGTTAGTTAGTTATTTTTGTTAATTGGTCTAATTGGTCTAATCTAATAATGTTTAGCAAATTCTGTCTACTTTACATTTACATACTGTATACATTACATGTAGTTTTAATGTATTATCAGTTCAATTTATTGTACATTGCTTTTCATAATGCATATAGTTCTGGAGCAGATTTACAAAGCATAGTGCATTATAAAGCGCCAGAGGTGAAAAAAAACTCCATAACATGTTTATGTGATTTTTGCATGCCTTTTAGTAAACAACAATGACAACTGCATTTTAATTTACAAGAAATTCTGATTTAATTCAATATTCCTTAATTTGGAAATAGTTTAGTCTATAACTCTAGTAACATTTTGTTGCATTTTATTTTATGGTTTCACTGACTTTATTATTGTGGCCTTTAGCAGCTGATGAGGCTTTTCGCATAGCCAGACAGGTATAAGCAGCACAAGTGGGATGTGGTGATGGGAAGAGGAGTATAGTGCAGGGTGCTGCCCATAGAAATGTTTCCCACTAGAATACAATTTATTGTCAACAAGAGTGGTCAGAATTTAGAGCGGGCACAATCTCATAAAAGTGATGAGCGATAGAGAAGCGAAGTGCATTTCTGAGAAAAGAAAGTCTATAATACCTGGAGAGAGCTAACCATTAGCAATCAAGGACAGCCACTTACCTAGCGCAGGAAGTATGCATTTTGAAATCTCACCTGAGTCAGAAAGTGACTAATCACTCTGGAGCTGCAGGAAATGATGTCATGACTAGGCTGACTGGCTGATGGCAATACACACCATCCCAAAACCTTATCTATCAAGAACTATGAGTCCATTGCCTGCTTTTATACTAGAAATTTTTAATTGAATGGCTGTCAGTGGGGAAAAATGATGCAGTTACAGCATCCACCAGCAGTGGCTTATTTACATATTTTCACACTAAACAGCAAAAGCGCAATGCTGATCGACAGGAGATCTTTGTGAAATTTCACATTACCCAGTTGTTTTATCTCATCACTTTCCATTCAGTTGTAAAACCGGAATTTGGGTTGCATATATTTTTTTCAAGAACACTGTAAATTGAATGGCCGGAGGGGAACTTTAGGTATTGAAATAAATAAAACTATAGCGTCATATCTCAAAAAAGTGGCAGCTCTAGTTTTGTTTTTTGTTTTTTGTTTTAATATAGGAGGCATATAAATACTTGAGCAGGGAGTATAACAGCATTTTGTATTTGTCAGATGTGATTTTCTGTTTGCTGAGGCAGTCTTTGTAATATTTGTGTGTGCTGGCTGTATTGTGCTTGAATACATACTTCATGAGGACACAATTGTGTATAATGACATGGTTATTACAATATAAACATTTTATGAGGACACTTTCTGTTAAAAACATACTAATAAGTGTGTGTTTTTATTTCAAAAAATGCCAGTAGTTTTCTGTGAAGGGTAGGGTTGAGGAAAGAAAATACAGTGTGTACAGTACAAAAAACATTACATCTATGGAGAGTCCCTTAAACCATATATATGTCCGAGTGTGTGTGTGTGTGTGTGTACTTGTTTAACTATACATGTGAGGGCCTAATGTCCTCACTTACAGTGAAATAAAATGAAAAACCACTAGTGAGGACATTTTACTGGTCCTCGCTAGTTAAAAAGGCTTCTAAATTAGACAAAACATGTTTAAATCTAGTGCTTTGCACATTTCTGGGTAGGGGATGGGTTAGGCCAGGGGATGCAAAACATGATTAACCTTATATAAAAACAGTGGAAGTCTATGCAATGTCCTCACTAATATAGTGAAACAAATGAGAGTGTGTGTGTGTGTGTGTGTGTGTGTGTGTGTGTGTGTGTGTGTGTGTGTGTGTGTGTGTTTGCAAAATGCAAAAACGAGAGGAAGACTGAGACAGCCAGAAAGAAAGTTGAGACAGGTGGCATAGGTCACAATGAGTTTAAGTCTGCATTATGCTTTTGTGTGGATATAAAAGATGAGCTGTAGATAGGTGTAGCCCCACATATATCATTCATATCATCTGATCTGTGGTATTAAAGACTTCTATCCTCTAATGAAATATCTTACTGTGAATTGAACTGGGGGATTTATTATCTGTGCAACAAAGAGAATCAATGATCCTCAGATGTCTCCAGCTTTTATAGAAAATGATCTCCAACACACACATGCACATGATCAAACACGCATACACACACATACTCTTTGACAAATGGCTTTCATCTTCCTGGTTTTCATCTCACAGTTGTACATCAACTCTCTCATATCGTCACCATTTTCCCCTGTTCTTTTTCTCTCTCTCTTTCTAACTGTGTGAGCAGTAGACGAAGTGACTTAATGTCATGAAGTCATTAGGATGTAAAGAGAAAAGGCAGAGATGTGGAAGGTGTTCACAGTATCTTTCTTACACTCAAACACACACAGGCACACTCACATGCACTGATATGGAGGCGGATGACGGCCTGACAGCAGTGATCCATCAAGCGTCTGAAAGGAAACTTGCCGAAGAGAGAGAGAGAGAGAGAGAGAGAGAGAGAGAGAGAGAGAGAGGAAAGCTGGTGGAGCGGCAAAGAAAGTGCATTGGTATTGGTTAGGCTATGTAGTTGTTGATGTTGCTATGGTGTTTACACATCTTGACATGTGATAAGATATAATTTAGTATAACTATTAATAAAAGAATAATGAAATGTTTGTTTGTATTTTTTTTAGTAAATCAGAACCCAGACTTTATGACTCCAAAGGATGAATTCATATTTCAGTAGAGTCTTGTTTATCTGACCCGGCAGTGACCCTTTCAGCACTGCACACTCAGACTCCCAGCATCGATCCTTCTAGGCATCTGATTATCCATCTAACCATGCCTTCATATCCCTGTCCATTTCTTTATTTATTCAGTCATCCATCATCTTTCCATCCACCCTTCCAATTTGTCTGCCTGTAGTATCTTTCCGTCTGTGTCTGCCATTCTGTATGAGTCTTTTTGAGGAGGTCAGTCTCATAATTCTCCTCATTTCCTGTTCTTCTGTTTCTGAATTCACTGTCTCAGCACAGTGAATCAGCAGAATATAAACTCTAATCCTTAAGCACTGGAAAACGCTCGATATTCTGTATAGTATGATGCTTATATCTGTCAGTCTACATCTTGCATTTTATGTATTACTGGCAGGTTTGAGATAGTCATGGTGGGGAATTTTCATTTTTATAATGCCATAAAGACATTTACTATATTTATTAAGCTGTTTTCCTCATTGAGACAGTTGGCTGGTTCACACAGTGCAGGTTTTACTATCCTTCTGGGGGCATTTGGTCCTGACAATGTAGTCAAAACTAGACCCACACTGTAAAAAATGACAGTGAATTTAATGGTAACAGACTGTAGACTGTAAAAATGCTACAGTAAAAACCTGTTAAATTGTTAACTGTAAGTTCCCCTACTATATATGGTGAAAAACCTTATTGGGCATTACATGTAATTTTACGGTAGTATACTGTTTTTGAAAGTGGAAAAAGAATGTATAATTTACAGTGAATAACCGTAAATTGACATTCCCAGAATTCCCTGCGTTAAATTTCAAATTTGATGTTTTTTTTTTTGTTGAAATAACTGTTTCTTAGTTTGTTTGTTTTTTATTATTAGTTGTGTACATTAGGGCTGTATGTTATATCTAATGTTGTTAGATTAATGTTTGTAGAGACTTAGTGAACAGACACAACTCCAATTACAGCACATTCCAAAAGCAGAAAGTGACTGAGTTCTCCCTTCCACGCTGTGGTCATTAAAAGGTCACAAAGGACCAGCACCATGGCCGATTTCCTGCCCTAAAACTCCTTATCAACATGAGACTCTAAGACCCTGATGGATTTATAGAACCACGTCCTGTATTTGCAAGCACAGAACAGCAATAACTGACTCCGTTCAGGCGAACTCACCTAAAGAACAAAGAAACTGCTTGTCTGGAGATATTCCAGAAACAGAGGGGGCGCAAAACCACGACCCCCTCACGCATAAAATATCCATCGGATAAACACAGGCGATGGACTTTATAGCTCTGTCCAGCTAAGATAATCTCCAGGTCACCCTAAAAGTGACCTTCTCATGACCATATAACCTCACTCTCCTCCTCCTACATTCCACAGGAACGACTCGTTTCTGTGCTGGATTAAACAAAAACTCAAACTGTTATTGACTTTGCCAAAAGGACAAATGAGTAATTACTGCTACTATTAAAGCAATATACTCGAAACAATATATATGTATTCAAGTTGTATTGTGTATTCTAGTTGTCATTTTTAAACTTGCTGTGTTATCAGGATCTATGATATTATTTTGGTAATCTTTTGAATGTATAATGTTCCCCTGTAGAGGACTCACTAGACTTTTAGGATCATATGCATGATGGGTTATTCCTAATCTTTAATTTGAACCCTTTTGTGTGTTTAACAGGGAAAGCTATTAACGTGTGTGAAATATGCTGAAGTTTGGTTTCATATTAATCGTTATGATAAATGCAACAATTTTGTGTGAATGAAAATTAAGTTTTAGCATCATAAGAAATGTTTATAACACTTTATAGAAATCTGCTAGGATGTTTTTCTCCATGAGACACGTTTTATTAGCAGATAACTCACGCACAGAAAACTGAGCCGTGTGGGCGGGGCTCCGCCCTAAAGGAACAATGTGATTGGTAGAAGCCTCTAGGGGTTGGACAGAATGCCTCCGGTTAAAACCCTATTACACGAAGGCTCGTTGCTCTCTGCCTGTTTACGCGCGCTGACTGAAGACTTTGACTTCGTCTCATTGAGGCGCTCCAAAAGCGCTCACCGCCATTAACATCCGGCCGAGCAGCTGAACATCGAACCAATACTTAGTCAATATCTGAAGAGCCTCTTCAAAGCCTGAAGCTGACTAAAGAACTCAGAGAAGAACTTTAAACCGCGCCACTTCCGCGTCACCAGGAAACAGCCTCTCACAAAGGGCATTCCCAGAAAGACGTCAACAGCAAAGCAGCCAATCATCGCGGGATTCCCTCAAACCAGGAAGGGACGGAACCATCGTTCCGCTGTAATCTCAACTTAAAGCAAGTAAACAAACAAAATTTCCATCTCTTGCTTTGCTGGTGAATTAATCTTTAAAAGTAAAGATAGGAAAGTTCTCTGCTTGTGTAACTGCCTTAGGCAGAGTTCACGAAATAGCCACAAGGGCTAGAACTTAACTTTCTTCAAATTGCTTTCATCTTGCCAGAACGTGTGTGTGTTTTGTTAGTATTGTATCATAGAATAGCAATAAACTCCCATTTCTTTCATCAAAAGAAATCTGTTTTCTGTTGTGTAATATTTCAGATCAAACAATGTGCTCAGATCTTGTTTACCTATGCTCATAAATTTACATAAAGTAATATTTGGTTTATTCTATTCGTTGGCCCCGAATAAGATAACAAACCATTACAGAGATACTGATATAGCGAATCGCGGGACGATCGTTAATAAAGTATAAATCTGACGTTTTGATTAATATCAATTAATCATATCAAATCAACCCTAATTTTAATATTTGAATTCCCTACAGCTAAAATTCATAATAAAAGCTTAACCAGAGCTAAAATTCCTTAATATTTTTACATGTTTAATGCATTATTTCAGTTTTATGTGTGTTACCATGATTGTGTTTAGTGTTTGTGTGAATAACACTGTGCACCTTCCATATATGTTAATATTTAAAAGCTGCTTGTGATGGGCTTTGGTTCATCATGTGACTTTCTCATCACCACCTACTTTTGGTGGTTATCAGTGTATTACAAAGGTGTCAGTCTTAATACATAAACTTAATTTATAAGGTTTGTGGCATTAATTTTATAACTAGGGTAGTCCCGAGCCAATCTCATGAATTGGTATTGGGGTACTGATTAAGCTTTTTTTTTTTAACTAATCGGTATCAGCTGTCCTAAGCCTGATCACTTATTTTATGTCAACTCTCACGCAGGTGTCGTGCAGTAGGCCTTCAAGTAGATTTGCCGACTGCCATTAAAAAGAAAATACGTCACATGCGAGAATCATTGATGTCTTTTCTAGAATATCTTGCTTGCTTGTTCTTCCAACTTTAGCATATTTAATGTGCACTTTGTAACAAATCACTCGAAAGTCATTTATTTACCGTTTACTTTCATCTGCCGTCAGACTAAAAGAGATGGTGTTGCCATAACGCATTGCTGTGGGTTGCATCTTGCTTCAGATTGAGACACACTATGCCTATAAATATAATTACTGTAGTATCCTATTGTGCTATATGCCTCATTTTTACATTTGAGCCCCTGCCCCTGAGAATTTCTCTGCATGGCCCTATATACACTGCATGGAATTTAATAACTATAATGTACTGTAAAGTGTTGGCTCAGGACTTTGTATCGGCAGATACTCAATATTCAATGACTCGGAACTTGATTGGGACATCTATATTTTTTTCTAAATATCTATTTATTTCTATAAATATCTCTATTTAACACTTTAACAAATACAACTCTCTATGCCTAAATTAACCAGTAAGTTAACCAGTTTCACAAGCTAGGATTTGCTGGTAAACAGCATGTCTCTGCGGGCACACCATCTAGATCAGCCCCACACCAGCATACACTGCCACTCAATTTATTGTGGCTCAAGCTATTTTTCAGCAGGGTTAGTGAAATACCTGGATGGGTATCACAGTGTAGAGTTTAGCACAATTTCACATGCTCAGTGAGCACCTTTCTCTTCTACATGATCTGTCCTCCTTCATCAGAACCTGCTGTTCCTGCACATGTACAAGCTAACTGCTAATGAACTTGTTCGGTTTATATAATGCTGCTGCAGGGACAAACTCAGGAATAGAGAGAGAGAGATGATAGACATGAAGGTAGGACACAAATGTGAGGTGAGGTGAGGTGACGAGAGGAGACGAGAGGAAAGGAAAGGAAAGGAAAGGAAAAGATTAGGACAGGACAGGACCTTTTTTGGATAAAACTGTCAAGGTAGGAAGGGAAGCCAGCATACAATTCTCTTAATTCTCTCAAATAAATAAGTGGGAAATTGTGAAATCTGGGTGTATGTAAACACCCAGCCCTTTCTTTGAATTGAGAAGAGGAAATAACTCAGAGAAAGGACTTGGAGAATAAATATGAATAAATAGACAAAAGTACTGAAGAGGGTTTATAGGGCGGTCCTTGAAGTATGGGGTGCTGGTATTGATGTTGGCATGGTTACAAAGAGAATGCATGCTACTTTTAAAGCAACCTCTCTCACACTTAATGATACACACACACACAAAGAGAGAGAGAATACACCAGCATGAGAGAGGCAGAGAGATAAAGGCTGTAGTGCAGTGTAAAGTGTCCTTCATGTGTGCACATGAATATGCATAAAGAAGCATGCACTCTGGATCGAGAGCACTAGAGCTCTTCAGCTGTTTTTGTGTGTGTGTATGCATGTGTTGTCATTATAGCACTGTAAAATCAATCTCTCGTGTTGTGTCACTGCATTAGCTGCTGTTGGATATGTGCTTGTGTTTATGCAAGGATATGAGAGAGAAAGAGGGAAAATAGGTGGAACAATAAATGGCCCACAACATACTTTGAGCTCCATAAATAACTGGAAATTCACATCTGTCTTTCACTGGAGGAAATGAGGTGTTAGTGTGCAGTCATTGCACCGTTTCTATAGCAGAATGTTGTTCTCTGACCCATTCATGTGTATCCAGTCAGGCATCGTCAAATTTACAGCTGTTTAAATGACTACAAAAGGTCAACATCTAGTTCTTCCTTCAAAATAACCCACCACAACCACCACATGTATTTCAGACAAGAAGAGAAGCATAGGAAAGAAAATAACAATTAAGGTATCTTAAAATGTGAAGTGTAGAACTGATGTGTCAGCAAACAGAAATGCAAAAATAATGTTTCCAGAACACTGCTGTCTGCCATTGGTCTGGCAAACAGATAGCCCTGCCTCAAACTCATGCTATTGGTTAAGCCAGTGTTGCTATGGCTATGCACAAGCTGTTTTGAAAGGTAGACAACTTAATTACACAGCCTCCTAAGATACATCATTTTGCCCAAATCCCAGAATCAATTGCAGTCACCTCAGTAAACCCTACATCCAATAAAGTGAGAGAAATGTTATTTTGATTGAAATCTTGATATTCAATAGCAAAAACAACATGCAAACACCAAACCCTATTGGAATCAGTTGTGAATTGTGAGTATCCTTCCATCTCCATAGGATACTGCTTTTAGGTGTTGCAAAAAAGGTCCATTTCTGTTAGTCAATGCAACAAATCCACATGAGCAACTTCAACAACTTGAAAATGGTTCATCCTCACAAGAATTTCCAGATTAGGTGGATTGCTATTGGAATGACTAGATTTTGCTCTTGAAAATTTACCTGACAATGGTGAATGTGTCTTAAAGCTGCTGTCTACATTGGCAAGGACCCTGTATGCCAGCCATTAGTCTCATTTATTTTTATTTTCGAGACAAAATCAATACTTAAATAAAACTCAGAACACCATTAAGTCTCCTGAGTTCTGAAAGAGCGACTTCTAAGAGATAAAATGTTCACCTGTGTGTGCTGAAGGATGTGAAACAGGACTGCGCATACAAAAGCTGGTTAAAGATTTTTTGCCCTACATCTTTCATCTCAGGTCAGTCAATTGCCTTGTCCATTAGTCTTTAACCATTCCAGTATATATGTGTGCTTGTGTGAGTGAGAGTATTTACCTTTTTTGTCTGTGTTGATCCCAGGTCAATTAGCTGCTCATTTCCAGGTGTTTATCTGCATGTGTTTAAGTTTCTGAGGTGCGTTTTAATCCAGACTGAGGTGTTTATCCCTTGTCAAGGTAGATGAGTGTCCATGTGTGCTTGCTTATGTGCACACTTCAAACATGAGGATTTAACTTGAGTTAGACTCTCAATTCCACTCTTATCTGGGATATGCACTGGAATATGCTCTTCCCTTGTTAAAATGATCCTGCTGTGAAACATTTTGGCCTTGGGGCCTACCAGCAGTTTCACATTTCCACTGAACGCATTTTAAGATTCTCACCATATTCTTCCACCTTTGACTCTTTCCAGCTGTTTTTTCCCTCTATTTTCCAGGATCCTGCTGTTTTTATCTTCCTCTCACCTTCTATTCCTGTTCCTTTTCATCCACCTGCCATGTTCATGTGCTCATTTTCCCCTTTAACACCTTCTCATCTCACTCTCTCTCATTATGTCAGTCTGTTTATTCCTTATTCCAGATGTGCACCTTGTTTGTGTTCGCCTCCAAATTGCTCTGATTGTTGTTTTCATGCACTCGCCTCGTCAGTTGTTCGTTCCATTCGTCGTTCAGTGTCGAATTCCAGTGAGCTGCCAGTTCTGAGGCCTTTGTGTCTCACGGCAAAACAGCGTCCCATGCACAGAGAAAAACGGGATGATGGGAGGGATGACTGAATGGGGAAAATAAGTATGGAATGAGAGGAAGGAAGAAAAAAACAATCAATTTCAGTTGTTGTTAATACACTCAGATACACAGAGATACTGAAACGGATACACAGAAGATAATTTAATGGGACTTAATTGAACTGTCGTTTGTTAAACAAGTTATAGTTCATTGTTGTCACAGATGTTTCTTCTAAAATTCCTGGGTAGAAATACAAATATTAACAAATGAGGCAATTGTTGATTTGAACAAGGATAAGAACACAGAACAATAAAATAAATATGGAAATAAAAATAAATATGAAATGAAATGCATAAAATAAGATATATTTAATTAAATTAAAATGGTAAATAAATACAAATTATACATAATTAAAAAATAAATATTTAAAAAATATTTAAATAAAGAAATAGGATATTGAAGATCTCTTGGTATCATGCCATTCTTTCTCAGGAGGAAAAATCTGAGAAGCAGGAAACCTCAGCTCCATTTGCTCCATTTGCTTTTAACTTGCCATCAAGGAAAAATGATTGAGATATTTAAAAAGATCTCATTTGGGATTTTTTTTTTTTCCTATCCAGTGGGGAGAGATAATATTTAATTACATTCTTCTTCTGATGTCATTGAGCCCAATGTCCCTTGGGCTAAATGATTAGGACCTTAGTAGCCCCCTCCCCCAATATCCCCATCACAGGGCTCAGGACATCCTCCTCCCAGCCCTGGACACCATCCCTGATGTCATCTCTCCATTATGCACTCCTAAAAAAAATTCCTCTAGACCGCATCTCTCCTCTTGTTTAGTCATCTCTGTCTCTCACTGTTTTCCATGTTTTCTCACCTCGTCCAATTGCAAAAAACATTGATCCCTCTTGGAAATGTCACCAAAGTGTTTTTTTGTCATTTTGTCTCTCACCTTCTCTCTCTCTGCTCCGTCTCTATCACACATACATACATCTCTAGTTATTTTTGTGTCCTCTTCAGCTTGTCATTCATCTTCAGCGTGTCTCAGACAGCACAGAAGCAGCATTCAAATTAAACACCTCCTGTGTGTGTGTGTGTGTGCGTGTGTGTGCGTGCGTGTGCGTGTGCGTGTGTGTGTGCGCCGCTCGTCAAGGGAATCACATATGCAGACAGAGTGTTTTTTTAATCTGTGGGTGCGGTGACAGTGTGTGCTGCTTTTTGTGTGAGACTGTGACTACTAGTTAGTGTGTGTGTGTGTGTGTGTGTGTGTGTGTGAGGGAGAGAGAGGAGTTAAGCAGCTGTCTTATATGGCATCAGGCACGTCACCATGCAGACTGACAAGCTTTCAACTAAGCATCATCTCTCTGTCTCAACGTCCCTTTCTCGTTTTTATATTCCTTATCAGAAATGTCTTTTTCCACTTTACTCTTATTATCCATTTTGAAATCCATCATTGAAATGACACACACACATACACACACAAACGCGTCCCCACAAACCTGCTTTTCCAGCATTTCCAGTCGAGTAGTCCTGCAGGAAACGGCGATCCGACTCCTGGCTTCCTCAAAAGCGAAACAAGACCCTCTTTCTCTCTCTTTCGGACTCCGGTCCTCTTCCCTCCCTCTCCTGATTTCTCTCTCTCCGTCTAACACTCCCTCGTTCTCAACAGCTGTGTGCCGCTGAATCTCTTCAGAGGACAAACTCCTCTTTTTTTCATCCCTCTTTCTTTCTCTCCTGCCACAGCTGATTGAAATTTAAGTCATTTTTAATCCTGTCGGTCAGGTATCCAGGGAACAACAGAACAGAAAAAGAAAAATTAGAGCGAACGTGAGAGGAAAAATGATAGATCTTTTGTACTGCTAGATATTTTTAGCAGTGCCCCTGCATACTTCTCTCATTTGCTTCTACTGTAGTTCAGATTTTCTCGGGTTTCTACTCATTTTTTTTCTTCTTTCGCAAGCAGCTGAGATGTTTGCGCGAGCCAGCGAGCGACTAAGGAGCGAGTGTCGACTACACGCACTGATACCGGGAGAGAGAGAGTGAGGGAGGGGGCTAAAAGACAGAGAGAGAGAGAGATGGACAGCCTCCAGCAGTATTGGCTGAGTGTGATGGTTGGGGTAGCGAGGGAGCGATAGAGGAAGAGATGATAGAGAAGCAGAAGGAAGAGCTAAGTATGTAGAAATGGATGGAAGAGGGTGATACGGAGGGGAAGGAGATAAAGATGTACATCAAACGCAGAGAGGATTGATATAGCCTTTACTGATACGTGATGTTAATAAGAGATTTTCACTCCCAAACACTCTTGTAATGTTTAACATTGTTTATACATGACATATACACGATATAATATAATATTAATGCTAATATTGCAACTCATTTTGTGTTTGAATGTATGTGGCTGTTTTATATACATACATACTACATGTGTTTGATTTGCCTACATTGTTGAGATCTAAATGCCCCTGGAAAAGATCAAATCACCCAAAAATCACCTGCATAAAATGGTCTCCATGAGGAAATCAGCTTAATACACTAAATTAGGTCATTTTGTAATTCCTGTTTCTGTGCAGGTTCGATTTAGAAGATAGGAAATATCATTAACTCGGTTTAAAAATAATAGAAGTCAGTGGAATTCTCCATCATGAAAAACAAACTTATGTGATATTTGTATATCTGAGGAGTAGAAGGAAACAGAGAGAGAAGAAAGTGTGTGTTTGAGAACAGACGTGTGTGTGTGTGTGTGTGTGTGTAATTTATCTAGCTGTACCATCACTGGGAACCTCTCTCCATCTCTGCCTGCTATATTTGTCTTGTCTTATTAGTTATTATTGGAATAGATGAGTTATGAACAGCCTTCGAATTTACCCAGTTAAAGGCAAACACACACCGAGTAATGAGAGAGAGAGAGAGAGAGAGAGAGAGAGAGAGAGAGAGAAAGAGAGGGAGAGAATATGTAATGGTGTTATCTTAAGAGAGAGTTTTATATTTTCATTGGTGTCATTTTTCATTTTAAAAAACATTTCACAATATCTGTTGACTGGTTTATTTCCATAATGATATTGAAAATGGTGGCCACGTTCTAGCAAGCACAAACCAATACCACACAACACTCAAACACATTTACACAGACATGCCACTAAAAACAGACTCACACGTCAACAACACATCAACACTCCAGACTAATAATTAATATACAGCATCAGTGCAACCATCCTAGGAAAGCAGCTTGTGCAGGTATGCATGCAGTATGTGTGTTTATTGTCCATGAGGTTTATTAGAAATGAAGACTATTCAGATGTGACGCTCCTCATTTGTTCAGTTGATTAGAGAATGCAGTGGAGTGTACTGAAAACCAGCACTCCGTCCTCATCTTTGTCCTCATTGTTACTCTTGTTTTTCTTAGTTATATAGTGGGCAGGTGGATTAATCTGACAATATTTAGATTACATGATATTATCTGCATTAGCCAATAAACTGTGTCTAATGAACAGAAGAGTTACTTCAACATATTTTGTGTCTGAAGTGATTTCATTAAAGCTGCAGTATAAATGATTAACAAAAATGAACAAAAATCAATTATTGAGGAAATACATAAAAAAATCAGTGTTCAGAGCTCGCCTTGTGCCTACTTGCCTTACCCTGATTCACAACGGTAAGATTATAATAATAATTTTTCAAGCTGTTGGTCTGATTTTATGAGAAATGTCAATTTTGCGTCATTCATCTTTGATTAGCTATGTCCATAATATACAACCATAAATAAAGAGAATTGCTGTGTGTGTGTGTGTGTGTGTGTTTGCGCGTGTGGTGCAAGGTGTGCTAGTTCTGACAGCTTGTATCTATAACTAATGAGCAACATTTTTAACACAATGAATCGTTCAAAAAGACAACCAAGTCAAAACAACAGTGGAAGAAATTTACCTGTTTAAAAGTCAATGATACAATTATGTGTGTGTGTGTGTGTGTGTGTGTGTGTGTGTGTGTGTGTGTAACAAAGGTCAAATTAAACAAGCTAAAAAATAAAATCAGTAGTTATAAATGATACAGATGATTTTAGGCATCACAAAAATACAAGGTACAGGATGAAAAATGGAAATTAATTTTTAGATATATATTAAAGATTACACTTAACAGTGTTATTAAATTATAAGTGTTTAAAAGATTAACTTTAAGTAAGCATTAGATGACTTTAAAATTAAAAAGCAGAGATGAGTCTACACAATTAAATATCCAGTAGCAACCAAAATCAATAAAATAATAAAGATTAAAAAAAATCCCTAATACACTATCTGCTAATGACTAATATGGTATTGCTTTATGGTGCATCCCTAATGATCTCTTTATCTACTGCAAAGACATTTATACATTTGTAAAGATAGCTTCAGTGCCCTAATAATGTGGGAGCTGCTGTATTGGGTTTTGCATTAAGCCATTGAAAAGCCCATATTAGTAAACTAATATTTATTTTCACACTATGCAGAAGGGCCTCCACCCCCACCCTAATGAACGCATCTGAGTCTGTCTGTGTGAGAGAGCAATGTGTGTGTTTTGTGTTCTTCTATATTTAGTTCCTCCCCCATCCTCACACACATTTAGTCACAGCACATTCACACCATTGCCATAACACATACGAATCAAAAACAAAGACAATTAATCACTGAGACAGTGTCACGCTTACCATTAAACTCTTCCTTGTTTTGTCTCGTGCGCACAAACTCTGTTCAGCACCACGGACAGCGCATGGTATAAATGCAGTGTTTGCTTTGCACTGAAAGTTTGTGGCGTTGGCGAATGTTGTTGTCTGCTTACCATCTCTGTTAATACACTTTTGCTGTTTAGTAGAAAAAGAGAGAGAGACAGATGGATGGATGGAACGATGGATTACTTGACAGGCCTCTATTCATGCACTAATGGCTTCACACATTCAGGAAGAATGTGTATGTGTGTTTTGGTTGTGCATATTTTTTTTTCAAGAACCGTGTTTGTTCTTGAACAGATGTCAATTACTCTGACAGGACTATACTTTGCTTTGTCACACCCCGCTAGACAGACAAATAAAGGCCTTTCATTAAACTGTCTCAGACCTTTATTTTACATAGAATTGTGCGCATTCATGGTAATTTGTTTATTTGTTTGTTTGTTTGTTTGTGTGTGTGTGTGTGTTGCTCTTTGTGCAAATAAAGAGATTGTGGACAGTCACAGACCTGTTTGAAATAGGCACATTTTGCCCCAGGGCTGTTTGGAAGTTTGAAGTGCTTAACAGATATTCAGTTTATTTAACATTTAGTGTGTGTGTGTGTGTGTGTGTGTGTGTGTGAGAGAGAGAGAGAGAGAGAGAGAGAGAGAGAGAGAGAGAGTGAGTTTGTATAAGATTGGGTCAGATCTGTCTTTGATGTTGCTCAGTTTGTTATTTTTCTCTCTAATATCAGTCGGTTTTTGGCTTTGGTTACTGAACACGGAACAGATGGACAGCTGGAAATAATGGACTTCAGCAAGTTGTGAGGCATCACTAGAATTTCTTAAATCTCTGTAGATTATAACATGTGCTCAAGTTTTCTTCTAATTATTAGAATATATCTAATACGCGATTTCATTGCATGCACTTACGTGCATATGCACAAGTTCCGTCATAAATAAAGTAATCCATTTGAATCGAGTGGTTTAATTCAATCTTCTGAAGAGACGTGTTTGCTTTATGTGATGGGTTTTTTTTTTCTCACATACACTGATCAGTGCGCATGTATCAAAACACATTAAATACGGAAGCTCATGCATGTTCAAACTTTTGCAAGAACCAGTGAGGTTGTTTTCAATATTGTTGAGTTTCCGTGTTTACCATATTTGATGAGCTCTGTATACAGTATCTGCATTAGTAAATGTTTACTGCACAGTTCATATGGGTTACTTTAAGGGTTTTTATGAATTTTAATTAAGTTAAGCTGAACAGAACTGTATGGCAGTGAATCAGTTATCTGGAATAATAAGTGAAATTGATTCAAACTGAACTGAACTCAAATGAGTCGAATCAAACAAAATTTAACCAATGCTCAGGAATAAAGAGTTGAACCAAACTGAATTGAATAAGAACTGATAAGAATAATCAGAATAAGCTGAATTGAGTCAAACTACTGAATCAAAGACCATAATAAGTTAATTCAGTCAAGGGTAATGAGTCATGTTGAGCCAAAGTGTATGATCAGAAATAATCAGTTGAACCAAACTGAATTTAGGGGAATGTACTGGAATAAAATCAAGGAGCAAAAATAATGAGGACCAAGAAGCATAGAGAAATGAGAGGCTTCTGTATCAAAAGACAGACATGATTAAACAGAAAACAGTTTGAGAGAAATAGAGAGATAAGACCGCTGTAAAAGCTGATCTGTTAAATGAGGCCAAAAAAGCAAAGACAGAGGCTGAATTTGACCTTGCAGGGCTTGACAGTAGTGAACAACAGCCAAATTAGAGCAAGAATGACATGAAAAGAAAGACATTTTTTGCTTTATCTCAACCAAACATACAGTACATATATATCAGACCAAGATTTTCCCATTCCTTCTCTCATCCAGGACTTTTCGGATCTTTCCTTGGCACGTCCATCTGTGTTCTCTCGAACTGTTCTTTTCATAGCTGTTCATCACTCATCACATTAGATCCAAGCATGAGAGGAATAGGAGGGAAAACTGCATTAAATCCTCCATTAACTCCTCAGCTTCCATTGGTATCCTCTTGAGAAATCCCCTATTTTCTCTCAAGTTTTGCTTGGTAATTGGGTTTTGATCCCTCTGTAGAACACAGTGTGTGACGTGTGTGAGTTGAGGGCATCCCTGTGTGTGTTTGCAGGAATACTGGCAACATAGACAAATTGTCAGTCAGTGTAGTCAGCTCTGAAAGGGATTGAATTCAGATCTAACATCATTGCTCTTTTTACCACAAGATCTTTTTTATATTCTTACTTTGACATCATCTTCTGTCTCTCATGCAGTCCCTTTACACTCTCTAGATCTCTTTCTGTATGTCACATAGAAATACACACAAACCCCCGTCTCTTTCTGTACTTGCTTTGCACTTTCTTTCTGTCATACGACACATTCCTGTCTCATGCCCCATTGCGTACGTTAAAACAGTGTTTATTGGTGCAGTGAGCAGTATGCACTGCTGTTTTGATAGCTGCAGTCTAGGGGCCTATTCCAGTGCAGGAGCTCTGTTATGGCCTGAACTGCAGCTGTCTGAAATGCTAATGCGTTTATAGACACCATCAGCAAAGAACCGAGTGCTTTCAGACAATACAGATTACAATGGAAACTTCCCACGGCCTATGAGAGTACTAAACAGTGCTGCCAATGAAGTGGACAATTATGGGCCCCAGTCGATCTTGATGCTTTGTTCTTCGTTAGCATCACAATAATGTTTCCATTGTATCTGTTTATTTGTTATCGTAAGTGGTGTTTGTTAAGGAAAATATAATGATTATTGCTCATACTTAGAATTAGATGGATGATGAAACAGGATAAAAAAAATCCTGGAGGACCACTGTCCTGGAAATCTAACCAAAGTCTTCAGGATTACTTGGCTTACATGCAGATGTATTTGATTAGGGATGAAATTAAAATCTACGGGACCAAAATTGCCCATCCCTGCTCTAAAGCCACTCAGCACAACTTAGTGACTATATAGCAACACTCTAGCAACCACATAACCGCATTGTAAAACCACTCAGAACAACTTAATGACTGTATAGAAACACCATAGCAACCGCATAACTGCACTCAGAACATCTTAGCAATATAGCAATTGCCAGTTTTACACACGCAAGGACTACTCAGATTTTTCCTCAGATAATTATTATTTGGAATTTGCTATAACTTGGTCTATTTCTTAATGCCATACACATGTGACTGTCAGTTGATTATATAAATATCTCTCTCTCTTTCTTTCAGACTAATATCCCCTTCCTGCAGAATGTATTGAGCAATAGCCAGTTCCTGTACGCCACAGTTGACACCCAGTTTATTGATGAGAACCAGAAACTTTTCAACCTCAAACCTACACAGAACAGAGCCCAGAAACTCCTGCACTATCTGGGTCTGTGTGTGTGTGTGTGTGTGTGTGTGCATTCATCATTGTTTCGCACCTGTGATAGCCTAAAATGTATGTGAGTGCATTTGTTTAAACATCTGCTGTTTTTCTCCACAGGTCACATAATGGTAAATGGACCCATGACTCCTATTCCAGTGAAAGCCAAATCCTCATCTGTTGATCCAGTTGTTCCTTCTGTTTCTCTGGGTATGACACACACACACACACTACTTTGAAACTGTAGGTTCCCAAGATACAAATTATTCTTTATAGTTCCAAATTTGCTTGTTCCTGTAAAAGTTGCTCAGTTTATAAATAGGTCAAGTCTTAAAAAATGTAGTTGAAGGGAAAATTTTATTACCCTATATTTGTTCCATTGAACACCATGAAGGAGAAGTTTTAAAGAATGTTCCTGGTCCAACTAATCTCATGAGAAAATGTAACTATTTTAAGAGTTGCTGATTTTATATTAGTTCATACTATCTGATTTGTTCAAAAACAAAACAAAAAATACACATGAACGTCCAAACTAAAAACCTCAGTGGGACGTAAGCAGATTGTACAACAACGTACAAATGAGATCATGCAAATTCATAAGTATCTGCAACCAATTCTGTAAAACGTAGAACAGTTACAAACTGTCATTAGAGTGTGTTGCCTGGGCATGCTTTTACATTGCATTTACATGCATTTACAATGCATGGAGAGTGGAGCTTTTAAGTTTCAGAAAGGGTGAACAAGCACCATAACAGCATCTTTAAAGGGGGTTCATTTCACCTGTGCACTATATTCTAAGTATTCTGAATCCAGAGGAAGAGACACAAATTTCAGTGATTATTCTCCAATAATTCTCCTCTCTATTGAGCTGTTCACTGTTGCAACCAGATCATTAAGCTATTAAGTTAAACTTGAGAATCAAAGTAAATGAACCAGACTTTGCTACTTTTCCTGTGAGTTAAGCTTTTCGGTGAATAAAGACTTTTTATTCAGCCTGTTCTTCACACAAAGCTTTCATATGACTTCAGAATACAACATACAGTAAGTCATGTGGACTGCTTTCATAAGACTTTTACAGTGTTTTTGCATCCTTTAGGAAGGATTCCATTCCACTTTACACTTTACTTTAGGGACCAATTCTCACTATAAGCTAGTTGCTTATTAGCACATATATTACTATAATATTAGCTGTTTATTAGTACTTATAAAGCACCTATTAATGCCTAATTCTGCATGACCAGTGTAGGATATCAGAGTTCGAATCAGACAAATTTAAGATGCATCAGAACATTGAAACCTGAGCAGCTGGAATTCAGAGAGGCGCAAGGAAACAGGACGTCGTAAATCAGATTCCTAGCTC
>JAFVLL020002848.1:0-7500 GCA_021397915.2 Tor tambroides | reverse complement strand
TTAACTGTACTGAATGTGAACTTGTAATGTGCTTTAAATTTTTAAACAAATTTATTTGGAATAAAGAAAGAAAGAAATAAACAAACAATCAATCAATCAAATAAATAAATAAGTATGAATAGTAATATTAATGAAATAAAAGGCTACTTAAGTGTATGTGAGATATACTTCAAAAAGAAGTACACTAATTTTCATGTGTTGACTAACATACTAAAGCAAGTGCAAACTACTTGATTGTAATTTGAACCATAATGTGTAATTATTACATTTAAAGTTAAAATGTTTGAAAAAGTCTGATTTGCAACTTCATCATTAAATCTGCAATTACAAATATATACACAAGTTTTAACAGAAATGACACTGAAGTATACTTTAGTTTGCCATAAATGCTTGTCAAGTATCAGAAGTACATTTTAAACATATTTCTAAGACAAAAGAATGATGAAATTACATATAAAGATGTACTTAATCTTAAGTAAAAAAAGTCAAATAAATGCATACTATATACATTTTCATTTGATTTTAAATAAGATCTACGTAAGTGTCTGAAAACATTACATTAAGTTCACACTTAAGTATATATATAAATAAAATTAAAGAAAATAGGCTAAAATGTGCTTGTGTCTCAAGGGAAGTTACGAAAATACCAAAACTCCCAGTTTTCTGAAGCCTGATGATAGCTTTGTTTGAGGAACACATAGAAATATATAATATTCAATGAATATGTTCTATTCTACATATTCAAAGTGGTTCACTTATGACACACAAGAATTTAGTTCACAGCATTTTGCTCCAAAACTAGTATATTTTTCAGTCTGAATAATATACTAGTTTGATTATAGACTACTTTAATGATACTTAAATGGTTCTTCTGTCTTGAACCATTTATTTATTTCATCCATTGACACACGGTCTAACAATTATACCCATTTTACCTCCTTTTCCACCTCAAAATCAGAATGCAGAAGAATAATAATGAAAGCAAAGCCCTCTTTACCCTCAATCTGTCTTCCCATCATGACAAATGGAGTTATAGTTAATGGATGCATCACAAATGGATCTAAGCACCATCTGGTTGTGAGGTATTGCAGGACTCATGCTAGTGAAGTGCAAAGAAATAATGTTTACCTGCGTACAGAGTGATATTTTGAAGTTTCAGTTCAGCCTAAATAGATTCTCTTGGCAAAACAGCTAATTCTCAGAGGATTTCTTTTCAGAAGTGAACTTGGTCACGTCACAGTCCATTTAAACCTATATTTAGTTTTGTTTATTTGGATAACCGAAACAAGATAACTGAAGTTTGGATTTGATCCAAAGATTCATGTTCCCTCTCCATTGCCTTCCATCTCCACACAGCTACAGCTATATTCATCTTAACTCACTCCGTAGGGTCATCTTCAGACCTCCCTGATGTCAGCCTGCTAATTATTTATGAGGAAACATGCCATTATAAGGAAAGCATTTAAAATGCAGCCCCTTCCCCCAAAACAAAGAGCCTAACAAAAAGGTTTGCATTGCATTCGTTTGACTATCTTAATGACTCTTGCAATGTTTATGACTTAATGAGGTCTTGTTTACTGGGTTTCATTTATGATACTGTGACTTTATAATTGTAAATATGACTTTGCAACAAATTTTTATTCTTTAGGATAAGCCCCTTGAAATGCATCATCTATCACTTTCTTCAGTGATAAGTCATCTGGTCTGAATCAGGAGAGAAATATGCACAGATCAAGCACAAGAGAAAACAGTCTAAAACAGCTCTAAATAAATATGCCTGTGGATTTTGATGTGAGGGACAACAGGAGATGGACTTTTTCACTGGAGGAAGCATTATTATGGATTTTGGCCAGAAGTGATGGTTTAAAGTTAAAAAGCCTGAATGGTGGATTTGTTTCTTACAAACACACAGCTTTTCTCATCACAAGACATTAACTGATGGATTGGACCTGTGTGGATTACTTGTGGATTATTGTGATGTTTTTATCAGCTGTTTGGACTCTCGTTCTGACGGCACCCATTCACTGCAGAGGATCCACTGGTGAACAAATTTCTCCAAATCTGTTCATATGAAGAAACAAACTCATCTACATCTAGGATGGTTTGAGGTTGAGTACTTTTTTATTTATTTATTTATTTTTTAGCAAATTTTCATTTTAGGTGAACTATTCCTTTAAATGACACTGATTAGAATTAAAACAAAGCAACAAAAAAAACAAACAAAAACAAAAAACAAAAACAAAAACAAATGAAAGGTAAAATAAACTTTTTTCTCATATTTTTTTTTTTATGAATTACACAATGCATGGACACATTATTTTGATTAAATGTTACATTTACAATGTTACAAATTTCAAATAAATGCTGTTTTTAACTTTATATTCATCAAAAATTCATTAAAGTAGAATAATGATTCTGATGTGTGATATTAGTTATGATTAACAATTTTCATCATTGATAATAATATATAAGTAATAATAATAAGATAATAATAATAATAAAGAAATACATTTTAATAATATATTCAAACAGCAAACATTTATTTTAAATTGCAATAATATTTCACGGTATTACTGTCTTTACTGTATTTTTAATCAAATAAATACAGCCTTGGTGAGCAAAAGAGACTCATTTCAGAAACAAACCTTACTGACCACAAACTTTTGATTGATTGGTGGTTTAAAGCCAGAAGTCCAACCTGCAATAGGAAAGGTAAAAAATAAAACTATCAAACGATTATTTTGACCAGCGGACATTGTAATTAAACCTACACCAACATCTTTTTCATTAAAACCTTTATTATAGCTTATGCATGATTCAGTGTTTGCTCCCGACCTCCCAACACTATTTTATTGTGTTATTCCATTAAACATCATAATAACTGCTGTGTTATTCAATTAAATATCTTAATAACTTGGGATTTTTTACTGCAGACCTATGCAACTTTGCATATCAATCAAAAATATAACAGATTCAACTGTTAGTAATAGTTTGAAGGGATTGCATACGTGTATTTTTGTGACAGCGTGTGTGTTTGCAGTGAGCTTGTGATCGTGCCCTTTCGAGCTGGGACCGGTTTGCTCAGGAGACCTTGACGCTTCACTGTAGCAACCAGTGCAGGAGACTGCACTACACAATGACTCAGACTAGCTTTAATTCTTCAACCCCACACACAGCAGATCACAAAACCATCCCAATATCCATCCCTTCTTGTTTATACAGCTGGTTTTTATCATTAATTACTCAGCGACACTATTTCCCAAAATAGCTCAGTTTAAAATAACCCAAAAACGGCTTCACTTTTGCTCTTCATTTCCAACATAAACACAGGCGGACATGCTCCGCCTGTTTGTCAGAGCTAGCGATATGCTAGTCTAATTTAAGAAACGCCGCGCAGAATGGGGACAGGAAACCTGTTAGCGGAGAATCTCCCCGTGAGATAATATCTGCGCGACATAATTGGTTTACACATTATGACATCACTTCCTCCATTACAATAACTCTCTTGAAGGTGCCCTTCTCCTGGTATTTTTAGTTAACCGGGCGATAACTCCACTCCTCCCCCATCATGCGTTTCAGCAGGTCTGGGCTCCATACAGCCAACTCGGTGTCATATTTTGCACACCGCCTCTCTGAATGGATAATTCCTATTGATTTTAGGCGAGAGTTCACTTCCCTCCTATTCCAGCGAGTGGAAAAATCCATATAAGTTCTCCCTGCTCATTACCTGTAGAGCTTTTGCTGGAATGGACAAATACATTGACTGGAACAAAACAGCCTGGGTCGGTCAGATCAATTCGGCTTTCATGTGCTCCCTGATTAGATGCGGATTCAACACATCGCAAACAGTGAAGGCACATGCTTTTATGCATATGCACACCCGCTGTTTTGTGTGGGAGTGAACACATCGATTCAGTTGACACAGCAAGGTCATTGGGCTCGATTTGCTTTTCCTGTTGTCCCAGGACATAAAGCCACTTTCTCAAATGCTGTGACACTGTTTCTGAAGCAGGCCTTTCTCTCTGTCTCGGGTTGTACGTACGCCCTGAGGAGACTCTGAGGAAAGACCACACCTGCCGTAGCGACAGAGAGCACTCTCATTCATCACCTCTGGCACGCTATTAAGATGTACCTGCTCCCCTTGCTGTGCTCTAGGTCAAACAAGAATCATTTAGGGATGGTGCACAGCAAGCAAACTGGGACAGAAACTTCTGCTGTCAAACCAGATGGAAGAACTAAAGGTGAACTGAATTGTCCTCTACTGGTGTTTAATTGCTTTGAATAAGTATTTTATAAATATTCCTAACAGACCTATATTAAACAGTTATAAAAGCTCAGAGGCCTAGAAAGTATAGTAATTCGTTCACACTCTAATCTGGGGAACAGTTCTCACAATTAATAATAACTTTTGCCTCAGTAAACTCATAATTTGCTGCTTATTAAGGTGGCTTGGTATGGGGTAGGGTTGAGGGATCTAAAATGTGGCCATGCAGAATAAGGCTTTAATATGTGTTTTATAAGTACTAATAAACAGCCAATATACAAGCAATATGCATGCTAATAAGCAATTAGCTAAAGGGTTAGTTTAGCCAAAAATGAAAATTGTCATGTCGTTCCAAACCCGTAAGACCTTCGTTCATCTTCAGAACACAAATTAAGATGTTTTTGATGAAATCTGAGAGCTCTCTGACCCTGCATAGACGGCCACGTTCAAGGCCCAGAAAAGTAGAAAGGACATCGTTAAAATAGTCCGTGTGACATCGGTGGTTCAACCTTAATTTTATGAAGCTACAAGAATACTTTTTGTGAGCAAAGAAAACAAAAATATCGACTTTATTCAATGATTTCTTCTCCTAGCTAGAACTTCAGTTCATATTTTTGTCATTTCCTAATTAATCCTATAGTCTTTGAAATAAGGTTAAAGTGTACTGCTAAATATACTGACAAGATTTATGATAAACTAAACTATATTTTAATTCTTTTCTATTAAAACTTGTATGTCGTGTTTAAATTAGTGCTGTCAATCGATTAAAAAAAATAACTAATCACACATTTTCTGAAATCAATCGCGATTAATCACGATTAATCCCACCTAAGTTTTTAAATATACTTTTATATTGCAATAATTTCACATTCGATCTTCAAATTAATATACTTTTATATTGCAATAATTTCACATTCAATCTTCAAATTAATGTACAAATAATTAACGCGTTAAACTGAAAAAAAAAATCGCCTGCGTTAATGCACTAATTTTGTTTAAATATATTTGTAATTACACATTTGTAATGATGAAACTACAATTTAGACCATTTAAGCTATTTGAAATGTTATCCTGAATAGCACACTACAGTTGTTTAGCAGTATAGCCTTCTGAAGATCTCTTTCATCAGGACCTGTTTGTTTAGTGTACGTGGTTGAAGCTTTCACAAAATGCCACATGTCTTCCCAGTGAACTCTGGGATATGGGCCATGAGACTATATCCTGTTGGAAAGGCCTCTGGGGATTTCTGTGTGCTGGACCATGCAATGGAAAAAAGGTAGAGCCAGGCCTGGAGGACAAAGGAAAGCCCCTTCATCTCCAGTATAAGCGGTTCTCTCTCAGGCAGACAGCATCTCGGCAGGATCCTGGAACGATCCCTCCAGTGTGGCATCCTGTGTGGAAGAAGCCGGCAGTGTGGGATGGACATGGAGAAGACCATCTGGTTTGAGTCAGTTAGGACTCCATAAGGGGATTTATAGGAGTGTGTGTTAGTATGTGTGTGAAATGATGGATGGAGTGTGTTATGGGAGCAGGTGCGAGCATTCAGACCCAGTGGAGTGAATAACCGCTCAAGGCAGATTCAGTGTAGGCTATAGCATAGAAGATGACTGACGGATCTTCGTTTGGTGGCGATATGGTGGGCGCGAGTTGCACACAGATTCACATTTATATAACCAACCCTCGGATGATAACAAATGTAGGTTCATTCAGTTATTAGAAGCCAATCACAAAAAGTAAACACCTACTACACTAGCAAGGGATAGAAGGACTCCATCTGGTCACAGTGTGACAGCGTTTCCCTTCAACTCCCTCTCTGAAATGGTGACAATACAACCCATCTGTGGCCACAACATGACAGCCATAGAAACTAACCGCTCAAGCGTCATCAGCTGTAGGCAGGGCTTCCATTCCCTAGACTGTATGACAACAAATTTCATCTTCAGTATTATGTAGGAGAAAATGAACACTTCAGAAGTTTGAAGCATTCAGGTCAGAAATTAATCAATTAGGGAGGTAAATTAAAAAAAAATTGCATTACACTACTGTTCAAAAGTTTGGGGTTGGTATTTAATTTAGTTTAATTTAATTTAATCAGCAAGGATGCATTAAATCTATCAAAAGTGTCAGTAAAGACATTTATAATATTACCAAATATTTCTGTTTCGAATAAATTAAGAAATCTAAAAAATGTTTCATGGTTTCCCAAAAAAATAAAAAATAAAATAAAAAATAAATAAATAAATAAATCACCACAACTGTTTTCGACATGTTTCTTGAGCAGCAAATCAGCATATTAGAATGATTTCTGAAGGATCATGTAACACTGAAGACTGGAGTAATGATACTGAAAATTCAGCTTTGATCACAGAAATAAAATATTATTTTAAAATATATTGAAACGGAAAACTAAATTTTAAATCATAATATTATTTTACAATATTACTGTATTTCTGATTGAATAAATATAGCCTTGGTGAGCATAAGAGACTTCTCTCAAAAACATTTTAAAAAGTCTTACAGACCACAAGAGTCATGATGAAAACATACAGTGTGTTTGGACCTTTAGAATAACACCTGATTTAAAAAAAAAAGAAAAGAAGAATAAGTACAGATTCAGCTTTTTTAGAGCATCTACGACAGAAAAATGCGTCATGATCTATATATTTTAGAAAGTCAGCAGATATATTCTGCTATTTCATGAGAAATGCACATTGGGGACAAAAGTCGCTGAGGAATACTTAATATCTTTTGCTGATTTAAAAAAAAAAAAAGGTTTACTCCCTCTCAAGTTGTTCCAAACCTTTATGACTTTCTTTCTTCTGTGGAACACAAGAGGAGATATTTTGTAGAATGTACCAGTCGCTCTTTTCCACACACTTACAATGAAAGTGGCTTCTAACCTTCAAAAAATACACAAAAGTACGACGGCGTTTTAGTGCCTCCTTAAAAAAAAAAAAAATCTAAAATTACGAGATTAAAGTCGTAATATTTCGAGAATAAAGTCGAAATTACGAGAATAAAGTCGAAATGTTACGAGATTAAAGTCGAAATACTATGAGAATAAAGTCGAAATATTACGAGAATAAAGTCGAAATGTTACGAGATTAAAGTCGAAATACTACGAGATTAAAGTCGAAATACTACGAGATTAAAGTCGAAATACTACGAGAATAAAGTCGAAATGTTACGAGAATAAAGTTGAAATGTTACGAGATTAAAGTCGAAATACTACGAGA
>JAFVLL020002847.1:0-33985 GCA_021397915.2 Tor tambroides | reverse complement strand
TAAAAACCACAATTTTTTATATGCATAGCATATTTTAACCATGCAGCAAACCTTTTTAAATATTTTGATAAATTATTGAAAAAAAATGACTTTTTAAACCGTTTAACTGATTGTATTAATTGGTCAACGGAAAAAAATAAAAAAGAAAGAACGAAAATCGGCCAAACATATCGGCCAAAAAAATCGGCATCATATATCGGCCATCGGCTGCCCTGATTTCTAAATATCGGCATCGACCAGAGAAAAACCCATATCGATCGACCTCTAATATCGATGCTGAACGCTAGAGTCTCGGGACAGTCTCTGTGCTTATCGTTTACACAGCTCAATGACTCTTGTTTATATATTCATCACACTTCATATTCTCCCTCCGTACTTCTTTACAGTCCAGATCTTCCCCTCCGGGTCTGCTTTAGGCGGCGTCGTGGCAAGTTTTGCAGTCTACCTTTATATGCGCTGATGAAAAATGTATGTGCTGTAAAATCTGTCATAAAATGCACAACAGCTAGGAAGATGGATATACTGTACAAGTGTGAGATATCCAGTGACTGTCTCTGAGAAATTACACACACCGCATCTGTGTGTGAATTTGACAAATGCGCTGCTCTTTTATAGAACAGAAGCACCCAGGCAACACTTTATTTTTGTGTTCTTCCCCCATTGTAATAATGGTTCTGTATAGGTAATATCTGAAGTTATAAAAAAAATCTGAGGTCAACCTAGGTCTTAGAAAGAGAAATCTTTGTGAAGGAGTGCTTTTACCCTGAGGGACTCATTAAGATTCATAGCTAATGCAAACTGATTTTCAAGAAGCCCTAGTAATTATTACCAGAAAAGTAAACTCCGGGAGCCCCAGAGATTTTTTTTGTGTGAGAACTGTGTGAGGTTTGATGTAAGTGAGAAATATCGCAAATCAAAATATTATGAAACATCTGAATGTTAAAGGTAAATTATGCGATTTCTCCATAAAAACAGCTGTTTTCAAAAAGATAGTTGCGCCTCAGACTCAAGCATTGGTTAAGGTCTGTATTATTAATATTACTGACTTTTGAGTAGTAGAGTATATATTTAATTTTCTTATTTTTTTTTTTTTATTAATTTATTTCACCATGATACGAAATTTTAAAAAAAAGCTCCCACAGCCACAGTGATGAAGAACAAATCAAAGATAGAACAGAAGCTTTCTTGCTCTTGCTCGGAAAACTAATCGGGATAAAAGTCTTATACTTTTGAAATCTAGTAAATGGTCCATAGCATCTGTCACAAGATAATGAGTCTTGGAGATTAACTGGGGTCCATTCATTGATGGCCCATCAAACTCTGCCAGCATATGGAAGACAGATGAGACACAATGTTCTTTGTCACGCCAGAAAATACTTCCTTTTATGATCAGCTTAAACAAAACTTCTTTTTAGTCACTCTTTGTTTTTCACTGGTTTCCATCTGTCAGCCGTTGCGTCTTTGCTGTAAGTACACTTTTGATTTTGATTTTATCATCATTCCATTACTGATTTTGTCTTGCTTTTACAGTCACCCTATCATTCTTTAAGATGCAAAACCATTACCAGTCTCACTCTACTTGAAGGGTATCATATGTGGATGCACACACACTATGTGCCTAGCATAGCTGATAAATCACTCTGTGTTCCTTTCCTCCTTTCTTGATAAAATGTGGACTGTCCATGTTGAATAATCACAGGCTTTCTTCTGTATTAGCTTGGGACTGGTTGGCTTGATTAATGGATCTGTTGTCTGAAAGCATGTCTGAAATGGGCTGGGCAAGATTAATTGTGCCATTCACACACTGGCAGCACCGATGACCTAGAGGCCAGAATGCCTTCAGGATCTGATAGTCACATGCTACATGTTTTTATATTCTCTTGTTCGTGGGGTTAACAAAATACACTGAAATACTGAGTAGCTCTGCCTAGTGTAATAGTCAAAGGTGAATGTTGAGGTTAAAATACTTGGTCCTGTGCAACCAATGCCTTATATTTGCTATACATTTCTTTATTGCATTTTTGTTTGGTGCCACTAGGGGCGACACTTTACCTCTTAAGCAAATAAAGACACTGGTAAGAAGCTGCATTTTTTACACACACACACACACACACACACACACACACACACACACTATTGTGAAATATTTTTATAATTTAAAAGAACGGTTGTATTTGAATATATGTTTAAAATGTAATTTATTCTGTGTTGGCAAAGCTGATTTTTCAGCAGCAATTTCTCCAGTCTTCAATGTATTTGGTCCTCAGTTATCATCAATTATTATTGATGCTCAGTTATTAATAATGGTTCTTATTATTATCAGTGTTGAAAAAGTTATGTTCAAACAGTGATACATCTTTTTCAGGAACAAAATGTTAAAGCATTTATTTGTTTCATGGTCTGCACAAACATATCAAGCATCATTGATTTTTTTTATTTTTTGATTTTTTTTTTTTACACTGGTAATAATAAGAAACGTGTTCTGAGCAGCTAATTATAATGTATTAGAATGATTTCTGAAAGATCAGGTGACACTGAAGACTGGAGTAATGGCTTTTTTTACTTTTAAAAACAGTAAAAAAAAAAAAAAAAAAATCTTATTTTTTCCTAATTTTGACCAGTAGTGTATGATTCAGATTTGCAAAACTCCTCCAATTACTAAACATAATTCAAAAACTTTGAATATTACCCATATTATATCGCCGCCCCCCTCCTCCCCAGTTCAATTCATGAATACCAGAATGTGATCAGTGTGAAGAAAAATAGCAATATGAAAATGATTTATTAGCTGTCATTTTCAGTTTCACCAGTGTTAACTATGACACAGAGTTACTTCTCCTTCAGCACCACACGGACATGAAAGGCCAAGAAATAATCTAAATGACCTGAAGTTTGAGTCACCTTTATTAAAACTTTATACAGTAAGAATGACAGGATAAAGAGAGTTATATAAATGTTAACCGGGGCAAAAGTTGGTGACCTTTAAAGTGATGAATAATTATTCATTTTAAAGCAATTGGACCAGACCACTCACCTGAAGATCTTTGAAAATGAACAGGGATGATGACCTGGTTTTGCAGGCATTGCTACTGCCTCTTTGGGTTTCACTGTATTTTTTTTGGACAGGACTGCAGCAGATGAAACCCTTGGCAATCTGAAAGGCAGACAGCAGGTGAGCCTAAGATGGATGGCTGAGGTTGAAAATGGCACTGATGTGGCTGGTCATGGATCAAAAGCTCAGTGTGATTGGATGAGAATAAACCTGGCATAGCCCTGGAGTCTTGAATGCATTAAAACTAAATGCGTAGCTCCTTTAAATTTCATTTCACTTCCCTTCAAGATTCTCTCAGGATGATCATAAGAAGACTTTAATGCCAGGTTGGAAATAAAAAGAAAATTAGGGGAAAAAAAATAAATAAATTGATAAGTTGCTTGTAAACAGCTTGTAAAAAGAGGAGACACTAACAAACATTTGTGTTTTTTTTTTTTTTTTTTTTTTAGGTCCCATTTTCCTGTTCACTATAGCCAAGAACAAAGTGTAAAACATGAAATAACAATAATCTAATTTCTGCTGGTTCAGCAGGCTGAACATATTAATGCCATGGTCCATTCTCTGGATTGCTAGCATGAAATTACTGCAAAAGTCAGTTTAGTTGAAATTGGTGAGAAATGGCATTGCTAATGTAAACCGCTTGAAAAGTAATGACCTACTCTGTACTGGGCTAAAATACAATTTAGCCATCAGAATAATGTAATACTTGAACATTTAAAATGAAAAATGGCTAATACAAGTCATTTTGAATCAGTATGCTAAATGTAACCAAAACAATGCGTCGTTTTATAGTTATACTGGAAGAAAATCAGTTTAATCAGTCTAAATAGCCTTTAAAATAATATAAGCAACCTTTTTAAAAAAAAGGAAATTGGAATTTATTTAAATTATAAAATAAAAATAAAATAAAATCCACTGGGTAAAAAAAAAACTCTCCAAAAAAAGTCTTAAGCAATTTTTATCTTGTTTTAAAGATGCTTTGATTGATTGATTACAAAACAAGACAAAAATAATGAAAATGTGTACTTGGAAAAGTTTCTGAGTACTAGTTCAGTTAGCAGTTGTCTTTTGTGAAGTCATACAGCAATATAAGGGGGATATATATTAAAAGTGTCTCTGTTATGACTTTTTCTTTATGTCTGCTGTTTTCATGATAAGATGGTGTGTTACTGGAGTAGATCTGAGCCCATCTCTAGATTGGGAAAGCAATAAGCCGTAGCAGAGCTCTTACTGTGTTATGGAGTATTATGAGAGCGGGTACTCTTATTATATATATCAAAGCCATTTATCCCTGTCACACAAAAGTCTTTTATCAAGCTCTACAATTAATTTCATGCTTAAATAATTTCTGCCTTTATCTGGCCTACTATTACATGGTATTTGCCTGGCACTGTGAAATTTCTCGATACCCTAAGCTCTGTTCACTGCATAAAATTTTATCATTTTATTTTATATTCATTTCTGTAAAGATGCTGACATTGTGATTTACAAAAGACAAATGGTAAGTAGTTAATCTGTAATTGTCCACCATTTGCAGATCAATGAAATATTTTTCACCGTAGGCGCTTTATTTGTTACAGGCTGTGAAAATTATAGTACTGTACAGCAGCATTTTTTTTTGAGCACAGAAGCCACTGTTTATTTTTCCCAAAGAAAGTTTAAAAGTTTGGGTTTACTCCGATTAGACCAGCTTCAAAAGGAGATATGCCTTAATGCATGCAGCACATCACCCATGTATACTTGACTTATCAGCGGGTTGTCAACTGCTTCAGGTTGTGCTGTAATTCTTCAGATTTCTCCAGGCATGCGTGGAGTTACCGCTCACATGGCAGGCCATGTATCAGGTCGGACTGATTTACGAGGTCATATTAATAGGAAATTCTTAATTAAGAAAAAAAACTGAGTCGGCTAATGGGAGGTGTTGGGGGGGGGGGCACATTTAAAAAATCAAGGAACATGGATGTGTGAATGGGGAATTAGTAGATTGAAGTCAATGCAGCAATATGACTGTGTGTTTTATGGATCTGTGCTTTTTGCAGCATCGTGGGAGATGTGGGGATTTATTAAACAGCACTGCATCAATTAATCATCACAGCTGTGCAGGATTAATGGAGAAAAATCTGCAAAAGTTTTGGCTGAGCTGAGTTATCTAAGGTTATAATGTGATTTTGGGAGGGCCCTGTGATTGGCATGTTTAAAGGGAAAGTTCAGCTTTTCAACTTAGTCAGTATTCATCATCTGGGAGGATTTCATGCTAATTGGAAAACTAAACTAACTAATGTTTTGTTCCCATCTTTTTGCCCTGAGAGGATTTTCTTTTCCCCAAAAATGCAGGTTAATGTTATAATTGGACTAATGTTGGCATTGGACTAAAACTTGCTGATTTAGCTTTTAATGCTTTTTTTTTACTTTTTGAGATTTTTTTTCCCCCACCACATTGTTACATTTATGATGTTCAAAGTCAAACATGACCGGCCTACAAAAATATTATTGTCAAATATTGGTATATTATCTTTTTATCAGTTTGTTATCTTTCAGTTAGCACAGGTTTTTTTTGATCTGGGTTTATGCACCTCAGTTTTTGAGTGAACATTGTAAAAATGATCTGTAAACAATGTTTTTTCACTCAAAAACTGAGGTGCATAAGCTCAGATCATCAAGGCCTACAGTCAACAAGTTCCAAAAATAAATATAAAACCTGTGCTATTTAAGAGAGAAGAAGTTGACAAGAAGATTGCATCCAAAATTTGGCAAAATGGCATAATGATAGATTTACGAGCAATTTGTGAAAGTCCAGTCATTTGACTGGGAACACCAAATTTGGTAAAGTATGCTGTTTTTGTGCTGCTGCACTAGAAAAATAAAACATGCTTTCAAACAACCTTTGCAAATACTCCTTATACTCATCACTTGTAGAAGCTCTGGCAGTGTTTACCCAATGTTTTACCCCGTTGTCTGTCTCTGTGTATTTTGGCAAGTCTTTGAATTTTGGCTTGGGCTTCTGTAACCAAATCTGTATTTCTTTTCCAGTGTAAGTAATGTCTAACAAAATATAGGACTAAAGACAAAAAAATGTATGCATAGAAATAGGATATGCTGCACAGCAAGGCACACAAGTAAGATTGTAATAAAAACTGTCTTAGATGATCAGCAGGGATTATGGATTGAGAGCCGGGTAAAAGGGCCAAATAGCCTGTGGGTAGAAACTGTTTTTGTGTCTGACTCAGATGCTCTCGAGACTTTTCTCAAACGTAAATGGGGCAAATAGGCCAAAACATGGGCGAATGGGGGAGAACAGGGATAATTGGAATAAAAAAGATTTCTTGAGTGCTAAATCAGCACATCAGAACATTTTGTAATGATTTATTTATTTCTTGTTATGTAACACAAGGTTTTTACCATAGACTGGAGTTATGGCTGCTGAAAATGGGGCTTTACCATTAGGATATGTACAAATTTTTATTTTAAAATATATAAAAGTGCAAAACTATGGCCTCAAAAAAGCTAACTGTGACTGCTTTCTAATTGTTACTGTATTTCTGACAATTACAAATTTATTTGTCTTATTTGTGACTTTCTATTGTGATTTTATAGCTCACTGTTGTGGCTGTATTTCTTCCAACGTGACATTATTTCCTATTTTAAACTCTTTTAAAATACAAAATATTAAGAAAAAAAAGTATATATATATTTATATAACTTGTGTTATATATATAACTTGTGAAAGGTAAAAAAGGGCTTCCATAGAAAATTATTTCAAACAGTAGTAGTAATATGTTTTTAATTAAAATTCTTTTTTTTAATGTGAAGGAACAAGATTTTTCAAATGATCAGTGCTTGTATTGGTTAATAATTCTGTTCACAATTTTTCTGAATTGTAAACAAAAGATGCAGTCTGCTGCAATCTCTTCTGCATGGTACAAAAGTGAATATGTGAATATTTATGGCCGGCATTCTTGGCTGAATACAGAATTAGGTGCCTCTTGGTCTGATTTATCAGGATAATGAGAGGTGGTAAAGGACATACTAATTGTGCTACTCAAGACACTTCATCCCACCACCATCTCTATCTCTCGCTCTCACACAAACAATAAAAAAAAAAAAAGTTTTGTAATCAGCTAATGTCTCCTCACTTCAAGGTGGCACATTATTTCCAACAAGCATATCAGACTTCAAGTGTCAGAAAGTCAGACATGATTAACCAGAAATACGCTTTTTGGTTATTTAATATGCGCTGTGGACCCCTGTCCGTCTCCTCACGAAGAAGGGAAATAGTTGCTCATATCAATCAGATCCCAATATTATATAAACAAGATTACAAATCACCAGCACTTGAGTAGCTTTATTCATTACAAAGGACAGGACTTTTCTCTCTTTCTCTTTGTCTGTCTTTAAAAAACTCTCTTCTTCTTTTAACAACTGAAAGTCTGTATTTGTTTTCTCTGCAACAAATTTTGTCTTCTGCAGGCTCTTGGTGTCTCAGAAACATTCCCACATTTCAGCTCAGGAGATGAAGGGGACAATTGGTCAGGGGAACATAAAAGCATGTTTCATCTTCTCTTACTGCCAATTAAAATGGGATAAATTGGAGGGTGGGCTAGAGGGGCCATAAGATCATGACATATGTGGCTCTATAAAGACTGAGGAATGAGTCACATCATTTAATTTAAATCCAAGCAGGCTTACATCGGTCTGCATGGGGCAAAGTGCACAATTAGAGCTTAGCAGATGGATCTTAATGTATAATTATGAAGACTTGAGCTGGATCTCTGTTTACAGCACAGCAGTTCCACATTTTCTTTGAAGAGAGGTTATGGTATATGGAAGAATACAAGTTCAGTATTTATTGTTTCTTCACCATATACTTCAGCAATAATGCACTGCTGTTGTTACTTACTAATTATGTCTTATAATATTTAAACATACAATAATAATAAAATTGTAAATAAAAATAGCAGAATGGAGTGACTGTCCACCTGATATGACATTTATATGACTGTAACGTTTATTAGAACGAGTGCTGGGGAATATGCAGGTTTGTCACATGTTGTGCTCTCTCTTTCCGCCTCTCTTTCCAGCAGAGATTTCACTTATTAGATTTTAAATTAAATTCTAATATAGCTCTTTTTATATATTCTTGCATATATTATTGAAACAGAATTGGAAGGAAAGCTGGTGAATGCTGTAACTACACCATCTGGACAATGCATCTTTTTATAAAAACAGTTCTTAAAAATGAGCAAAAAATGATATGCATTGTTAATATTTTGATATTTAATAAAAAGATATTTTACCAGTGCATGATTCCTTTTGGAGGGTCAAGATGTAAGTATTTTATTCAGTGTGTGCATTTACTTAATAACTGTTAAAGACCAAAGAAAAAATGAATTAATTCAAAGTTTTCTAGAATAATGAACTAAACAAAAAAGAAAATGAAAGCGCTTTTTGAAGATTCTGTATGAGCTAGAGTTTTGTGGTTATCTGCATTTTGCGCTACTTATTAATGCACACACTGTTTGAAATATCTGGAAGCCAAGTCCATTTTCTTGTAATGTGTCCATTATCAGAAAGCATTAGAAATAATGTGTATATTATCAGTAACAATTTCTTTGGAATCACACTGATAAGTTTGTTTCTAAATATTGTCTTTTTTATCCTAGATAGACTGGAGTCCAATTAAAGTTAATGTGTATTAAGTTTGCTGTCATATCCTAAGATATGAGTTTTCATTCAGTGCATGAATGCATGTTTATCAGTAGATATCCTCCGCTCTCATTCTGAAGAGTCTGGTCTCACACAGACACTTATTCAAGGTGACTTCCTTTGCATTCAGCTACCTTTCACTTCATCACTCCACCTCAGCCAAGGAAAATAATCAAAGATTGCTTTACATTTTATAAATAGACTTCTTTAACTCCCTTCACGATCTTTAGACTCACCTTGGTTATGCACGGTGAGTGGCTTTGCATGATTTTCCATGCAAATGTATTCACAAAGCGATTTAAACAATATAGCCCACAAATCTGTGGCTGTGTTTTTCTCTTCTTTCCAGGAACAAAGTGGTTCATTTTTATGCCCGATGCATCTGGACATGAACACATTAATAAGCCATAGTGCTCTGCTGGTGCCTCTTTTGACGGAGAGCTTTGTCAAATGGCTTCACTTACATGACAGTTTCTCACCAGGCAGCCATATTGAACTATGCAACAAGCGCAAAACCAATACACTGAATGAAACCGTCGCCAATGCCAGAATTAACGGGACATTTTTTTCATAACTGTTGTGACACTACCCCATGTGGTGATAGGTGTGCCGTATGCCTGCAATTCTTTAACCGCCATCCCCTTTTGAACTCCTCTCAATGAGTAATGGCTGAAGTCCACTTTGCTGCACTCTTCTCTCCACCTCCTACTGTTTCTGAGAGAAAAATGCTTCTCATTATAGCTCAATTATTCAGGAGAGGCACTGGCATACTTCACTGCCATTAACTTCACACTTCACCACTATGGCAGGTTTACTTGGGGGTGAAAAAAAATCAAGCTAACCTCTACAGCAAGGTTTTAGGATAGTCACACCGAGTAACTTGTTAGACAAAGGGAATATTTCATAAAAACATAATTCAGTGCTTATTTGTCTCTTTACTGTTTTATGTATTGGCAAAATACCTTAAAGACTTTTGTCGTGATAATAATTAGCATGCAATTCTGTTTATCCAAAAATGAAAATGGTCATTTACCTTCTTCTCTTCAAACCTGTATTGAAAAAAAAGGTCAAATGGTCTTTTTTTTTTCCATCTGTCAAACACAAAAGATATTTTGAAGAATGTTTCATCAGTTCAACTGTTTCACCACTCTGCTGACTTTGAATTCATCAGACAAAATGGGTTACACAGAAGAAAGCCAAATATGTTTGAAATGACAAGAAGGTGAGTAAATGATTTTCATTTTTAGATGAACTAACCCTTTAATTTTTTAGTGTTTCAGTAAGCCTTTAAATCACTGCCATGACAGTTTTGTCAAATGCCCTTTTTCTTGGCTGGATTTATTTAGAGCCACAGCACGCTTGACTGCAGTCTTTTCCAATTTCCCCAATCCATTTTCGCCTTTTTTTCACATCTGCGAAAAATGAAATTCAGATGTAAAGCTCCTATCCCCCTCAAGTGCTTTGAAACATGCTGTAGCTGTACCGTTCACCCCAGCACCCTGTAAGCAGTCACCCGTATTGCATATTGGTGGTTTAAATGAGTAATTTGAATATAAGGGTCAGTTTTTTTGGCATTATTAAATCATAACCCAACTTGTTTCCACGTAGCAGAAGCGTCTAACATCTTCCTTTGGAATATATTATAGCCAAGACAGCATTAATCATTCATTCACTGTGCCATATGGTAGCATCAAAAATGTGGTTGTGAGTCTAGCCTGAAGGAATACAGGCACTGCGGTGTCATGGTATTCGATACGACTATTGATTTAGCTCACACCGTGAACTACCCTTTCCTGGTTTTCTCTCTGGTGGTTTGGTTTAATGCATTCTCTTTCCTTTCCACCACTAATTACTTCCTCCCTGACCTCAAGGCACATTCTGAAGTTCGGACAGGCATCTTTATATCAATATGTGTGTGTAGGAATTACGGATGGGATGGGAACAAGAGGTCACTCGTAGAGGGATCCCTTGGGCAGTAGGCTTCAATCTTTGGGTTAGAACATTTCGATAATGTGGAAGTCGTCTAAAACACCATATTAAGACTATAAGAGCTGACAGACTACTCTGCTTGCACAGTCTCGATAGAACTGTAATAGCTCTTCGTTTTACCATAAGCTTCATTATCAGGACCAGGTGCAGTACCTGAACTCATGTTGTACTGGTTTTCTTGGCCCCCCTGTGCACTGGCCCAGACTGGCCCTCTCATTTAAACACAGATGACTACCTATGTGAGGGCCTGTTGAGAATACACCCATTTGGCCTGCTGTTTTCTCTTATGAATTGCCACACAGCTACCTTTTCCATAGTTCAGTCCAATTACTGGGCAACGAATGCAGGCGAATGGAAACGCAAATGCAATCTATGTGCTATTTCTGCCAGTGTGCCCTCAAGAGCTTTACACAGAGGACTCTTCAACAGACATTTTCAAATATTTCCTGTAGAAAAAGAGCAAGAACAAAATTTCAGAGCTTGGCCCTGTTGAATATTTTTACAGCAGAAGATTTGATTTCTGATTATTGTGATGATTTGATTTCTGATTATTGTGATTATTTGATTTGCGCCATCCTTGCGCAGTTTTTTATAAGTGGATCCACTAGACATATAAAGATTTACAATATGTCCCGGACAAGTCAACATGACCTTTTAAACTCAATTAATATTGAAATGGAACAGATTGTTGAAAGGTTGTGTCTGAATTGGAGTGCTGCACTTGTAAATGTTTGGTGGTTAATTGCAGTCACAAGAAAACAGAAAACAAAATAAAGCCACACAGGAAAGGTCACGGCCTGCTATGCACTTTAATTTATCAAACATGACTCTACTCTCAAAGGCTGTTTCACAGACATTAACATGTCAGCATTATAGCACTAATAAGTAGACAGTAAAATGAACTAATTTATTCATTATTATGTTTAGTACCTCTGAACATTCGGCCTAACGCAATAGAAGTCAGTTTATATCTATAGTGAATAATGTCTTTAACAAAATTCGTATCTGGAGTATGATGAAAGTTTTTAGAAACTCAGGAATAATGAAATCACTCTTTGACAGATTTGTCTGGAACAGACTAATGTGAAGGATAGAAGTGGTTATTTCCTCTCTGTGTTGTTCATATCACAAGCAATGCCACAAAAATGATCTGATTATATTTGATAAAAATCAAACAGAGAGCTTTCTATTTCTCATTGCGTTCTGGGATGCTGGGATAATCTGAAAATACTTCTCTCTGAAAAATGAAAGTGAATAGTATATGAAGTGTCATGTGGACAGATGTGGAATACAATGGAATATTTCTCTTAGGAAGAGAGAAAGCAAGAGAAAGCTTTCTTGAACTCCTGGCATTCTGTCATCATCTAGCCTCACTCGTGTCGCTCTAATGTCACTCGTCTGACTTTTTCCTGTGGAACAAAATGTCAAAGCTGCTCTTATCCATATTATGAAAATAAATGATGACTGACTGTAAAGTTCAGTAGCAATTTTGCTGTGTATATTTATATTGCAATTTAAAATTGCTTTCTATTTCGAAATAATTTGAAACGTATTTATTACTGTGATGGGAAGTTGAATTTCCTGCAGTTTTCAGTATCAAATGATCCTTCAGAAATCATTTTAATATGGTGATTTAGTGCTCAAGAAACATTTCTTATTATTATCAATGTTGAAAACAGTTGTGCTGCTTAAGATTTTTTTTGTTTTTTTGTTTTTTTGGAAACAGTCTTAGACATTCTTAGATACTGTATATGGAAAGTTCAGAAGAGCATCATTTATTTGAAATACAGAAACCTATTGATCATATTTAATCAATTTAATAATAACACTTCATATAAATTATTTTATTTATACAGAACCAACTGAAAAATATTATGTTTCTTTTTCTAACAGAGGCCTTTTATGTGCCTTCCACTTTATTCTGTCTCTTATATTGCTTTATTCCTTTCTTTTGAATTACATTTTTGAATTACCATGCCTTTTATTTGAAGTGATTGCATTTACACACCAATTACATGCCAGACCTCTCTTGCCTTTTATAAAATGATATTTTCTTATAGAGTGTGTGGAGACAGGGTCAAATGCAGGGGCGGAAGAATATCAACTATAATTTCTCTAAGAAAGGGGCGCATGTTTCTCTCTCAGAGGCTTTGATTAAATTTGAATCTGCAGCAGGCAATTGTCGGATATGAGGGCGGGAAAAAAAGAAAAGAGCTGTTCAAGAAATCCATAGATTTTCTTTGTTCATTGCTCCATGTAGTGGTACATTACACATCACTGTCTTTAGACTCCCTATAAAAGACTGTTCCACTGACTTGAGAGAAAACTTCAATAAAAGATGTGACCGATTTTTTTGTTGGAAGAAGTAAAAATGTTGTTTTTGTTAATTTCTGTATTTCATGCATTATTAATTGTTTCAGTTGGAGTGTTAGCACAATGAGAAATTCTGCGGATAAAAGGAAATGCATCGCAAGGCCATTGAAACAAAATGAAGGAAGTCAGGAAGATAATGAAGTGCTCGCTGAGATGTGAGGTGAGCAATTCCTTTATTCAACATGTCTAATGCCATTGCTACGGCTTTGTTTCTGTATGCACTGCTGAATAAATGTAATCAAGGCTTTTGTGATCTGCCCAACAAAGGTAACACTAGCAAAACAACTGTCAGACAGGCTCATGATACATTGGCTCATGATACATGCTTTTGAGAAAAGACATCTAATTTTTTCAAATCAATTCACAGACATTAGGATGGCTTCTAATGCCTAGTAAGCCTGGATGGGTTTTAAGCATTTTAAAACTGAAAAAAATTACACATTTCACTTGGAATTCAGAGGAGCAGCCATCTGAAGTCATTGAGGTGGGTTTTACTTCACAGCAAGGACTGGTAGTGCATACTTTCATCTTAAATTCTTTGCTTCCTATCATGTTTAATTTTTCATCACTACCTTTTCATGTCAATACACCTTTGATAATAACACTCCTCTGTCTACTCTATTCCTTGGACAAGGGTATCTTCTCCAATTGGGTCTGACAGTCCAGTTGATCTGGCAGCGTCTTCAAGTTTCAGAAGTGCTTCATTCAGCCCCAGGCAGTGGATAAAGAGCACCAAAGAAATGTCAACAACAAACCTTTGTATTAATTAGCAACTTGAAATTTAGTTTGCATGCAACAGAATAAGTAAGTTCTGGAAGGCAGATACAACACTTGCACTGTCCTTTTTCTGCTGTCAACAGTGACAGGAAAGAACAGGCCTCCAGACTGCAATTAAAATAGTCACACATGCAGCACATAAAAATATAATGGTGTGACAGTATTTTAAAATCAAACCATCGCTGAAAGTTAGGAAAGTATTTTGTTTGTCCATATGTGATTTCTTACTTGCCAGCATTTCCTCATTTTTTCCTGCACAATAGGGCTGCACAATTAATCAAATGTGATTGTCAAGCATAGCACGGTTTTCAGTGAAGCGCGGCCCTGTGATCAGTAGTAAATCTCCATCCGAAGGCCAGAAGGCGCTCTCGTGCTGAAACTCCAAATATACCCGCAGGAAGAATGGTAATGAACGTTTTTCCAGGCTTGTGGCTAGAAGGGAGACCGCTGCGGCTGGAAACTAACAATGAAGCTGTAGTTCGCTGACAAGCTACGCAAACTGCTTTAATAATCGCAGACCGATTTAATCGCGCAATCATGAAATCGATGAAATTGTTCTGCGATTATGAAAGCAGTTTGCGTAGCTTGTCAGTGAACTACGGCTGTGTAGTAAATGCTGCTCCATCTAAACCCGCTTCTGTATTTATTTCTGTATGTAGTTTGAGTCATTTATAATGTGCATTTGAAAAAGCAACATGCGTCAAACATTTTTCCAAACTTGAGAAGCATTTATGAACCACATTTAATAACGTGATTTTATTCCAAACTCACTTAGCGTTGAATTATAATCTGCTTTATTATAATGAAAATTATAATAAGAAGAACTCCGATAAACCATATATTGTCGTAGTCCTGTGTTTATTAGTCGCGTTGAATCAATGAAAACAGTTCAATCTTCTGTTTCCTGGAACGACTCGCATTACCTTTCTTCTGCGGGGCATATTTGGAGTTTCAGTGTGAGAGCTCCCTCTGGCCTCCGGGTGGAAATTTATTACTGATCACAGAACCGTGCTTCACTGAAAGCGATTGCGATTTAATTTCGATTAATCGTGAAGCCCTACTGCACAACAACAAACACAGTGAATACTGTAATGTTTAATTCGCAACCAGATGAGTCTTACGAATCTTTTTAATGAGTCTTTTGAAACTATTCTCTAATAATGGACGTGAAATTGTTGTTAGTTCACTCAAAAGTGGCTTGTAAATTTCACAATTAATTACAAAGAAATGGCAAGTAGCACACCGAATTAAACATTAAAGCTGAAAGACTAAATAATTAGACCCCATTAATTTTAATCTTTACAGTGAGCAGTTGTACATTACAGTAGGCTGTTAGCAGTGTGAAGATTCTTTGAGGAACATTTAATCTAGTCAAACATGTGCCAAGGATTAACCGTGTGACACTTGTGTTGGTCTGGTGCACCATCTGGCAGTTAACCACAGGCACCAGTGAGTTTAGTAAATGACCAAGAATGTCAGGACATACTCTTGAATCTGTGTTGTAATCTTGAGCATATGGAGTTGTATGAAGGGTTTGGTGAAGAGTTTTTAATGCCAGAGAACACATTTCATGTCACGTCTTTGAAAGTCAGAGATTTTTAATGGCACTTTTTTGCCACTTACATCCACACAGTGGTATAATTTATCCTTTCTTTAAAAGACTATAAAACAGAAGGAAGGACGCTTGAGAGATAATTAACTCAGCAAAAGAAATTTGCGCAGGTCTTTTCAGTAGGCGATCTTCCAGATATTTTTTATGCGATGTGTTTCTACACTACATCACACATAAGAACCCTAAAGCATAAATATGGATGTTTTTTTTAATCATGCTTCACATCATTCAGTTCACATCCATCGGACAAGAAAAGTTCACCAATATACCTTGAAATTTCACTACACAGGTTATGAAAACGGAGTAAAATTTCTATTTCAGATTTTTTGGGGGCAGTTAATTAACAGTTAACTTTATTACCTCAGCAGCATCATGTCGGTTAAAACTAGATGAAGTGCAACGCCATTAACATGAAGCAGCAGGATTGGTTCTCCTCTTTGAAAATACCAGCACAGCTCACTTCCCGCAGAAAACAGTAGGCGTAATCTCTCAATTAATTTTCACTGGACAGAAGTATTTTTAGCCTGCTCAAGATGGCAATGAATTGCTGTTTCTCATGCCAGTTGGGAGAATGAGAAGTCATTGGTGGTCCCCATGTGGCTGGAAAGTGTTGAATGCGGCAGTGTTTAGACATTTATTTACTGAGGCAGTTGCTCCCCTGGAGCTGGAGACAGAACAGATTGAATGTCATGCTGTACTCTCGAGCATCCAGCACTTACCCCGACTTACTGAATTTACAGTATCTCACAGAAGTGAGTACACCCCTCACATTTTTGTAAATATTTTATTATATCTTTTCATGTGACAACACTGAAGAAATGACACTTTGCTACAATGTAGTGTAGTGAGTGTACAGCTTGTATAACAGTGTAAATTTGCTGTCCCCTCAAAATAACTCAACACACAGCCATTAATGTCTAAACCGCTGGCCACAAAAGTGAGTACACCCCTAAGTGAAAATGTCCAAATTGGGCCCAATTAGCCATTTTCTCTCCCCGGTGTCATGTGACTCGTTAGTGTTACAAGGTCTCAGGTGTGAATGGGGAGCAGGTGTGTTAAATTTGGTGTTATTGCTCTCACTCTCTCATACTGGTCACTGGAAGTTCAACATGGCACCTCATGGCAAAGAACTCTCTGAGGATCTGAAAAAAAAGAATTGTTGCTCTACATAAAGATGATGTAGGCTATAAGAAGATTGCCAAGTCCCTGAAACTGAGCTGCAGCACTGTGGCCAAGACCATACAGCGGTTTAACAGGACAGGTTCCACTCAGAACAGGCCTCGCCATGGTCGACCAAAGAAGTTGAGTGCACATGCTCAGTGTCATATCCAGAGGTTGTGTTTGGGAAATAGACGTATGAGTGCTGCCAGCATTGCTGCAGAGGTTGAAGGGGTGGGTGGGGGGGGGTCAGCCTGTCAGTGCTCAGACCATGCGCCGCACACTGCATCAAATTGGTCTGCATGGCTGTCGTCCCAGAAGGAAGCCTTTTCTAAAGATAATGCACAAGAAAGCCCGCAAACAGTTTGCTGAAGACAAGCAGACTAAGGACATGGATTACTGGAACCATGTCCTATGGTCTGATGAGACCAAGATAAACTTATTTGGTTCAGATGGTGTCAAGTGTGTGTGGCGGCAACCAGGTGAGGAGTACAAAGACAAGTGTGTCTTGCCTACAGTCAAGCATGGTGGTGGGAGTGTCATGGTCTGGGGCTGCATGAGTGCTGCCGGCACTGGGAAGCTACAGTTCATTGAGGGAACCATGAATGCCAACATGTACTGTGACATACTGAAGCAGAGACTGGGCCGCAGGGCAGTATTCCAACATGATAACGACCCCAAACACACCTCCAAGATGACCACTGTCTTGCTAAAGAAGCTGAGGGTAAAGGTGATGGACTGGCCAAGCATGTCTCCAGACCTAAACCCTATTGAGCATCTGTGAGGCATCCTCAAACGAAAGGTGGAGGAGCGCAAGGTCTCTAACATCCACCAGCTCCGTGATGTCGTCATGGAGGAGTGGAAGAGGACTCCGGTGGCAACCTGTGAAGCTCTGGTGAACTCCATGCCCAAGAGGGTTAAGGCAGTGCTGGAAAATAATGGTGGCCACACAAAATATTGACACTTTGGGCCCAATTTGGACATTTTCACTTAGGGGTGTACTCAATTTTGTGGCCAGCGGTTTAGACATTAATGGCTGTGTGTTGAGTTCTTTTTAGGGGACAGCAAATTTACACTGTTATACAAGCTGTACACTCACTACTTTACATTGTAGCAAAGTGTCATTTCTTCATTGTTGTCACATGAAAAGATATAATAAAATATTTACAAAAATGTGAGGGGTGTACTCACTTCTGTGAGATACTGTATGCATTAGTCTGACCTGAGTGCTTGCTCTCGTCTGTTCATGTCCAATAATATTTGCTTGAAAACCTTATATCTACTAACTGGTGTGCTAACCAGTGTGTGAATTTAAATAAGTATACTTGCTGTAAGTGTAGATTTGAATAATGCATTTCGTGTTTCATGGTGGGGCCATATGTGCTAGACCAGGGGTTTTTAAACTTTTTGATGCCTAATGACTGCCTAAAATATAAAGGCTATATATTTTATTTTTGACAATATTTTGACCAATTTATATTTTGAAAATTGAAAAAAAGAAAAGCATTACAAATATGTATATTTATAATAGCAATTATTATAAATATTCACAGATTATGACTTTATTCCAACAGTTATTAACATTGTAAATCTAGCAAAGTGTTTTTTAAAATATATTTTCATTTAAAAAAAAAAAAATCTAATATACATTTATAACACTATGTTTTGGGTTATGTTATCTTGTAACTAGAGTGTTTGTAATACAGTGGCTGAGGAAGTGACTGCAAATTTGTCATCTTTTTTCTATCTCTCAGTATTTTTTGGAAATTCATAGAAACACTGTTGTGGATTTCTTTTTCCTTTGCTATTGGAGCACAAAAATCTATTTGTTTCAAGTATTTTCCGTTCACCACTATAGAAGTTTAACCAACTGTGATGACTTTTGCTTCAGAGGACCCTGGAAATGTGAAAAGTGTCCATTATAGATGTGTAAAATATTATCTGAAAAAAAAAAAAAGTATTGAAGTGACACTTTTTTGCCAACCATTTACAGCACAGAAAAAACAAAGAAGAATGTCTGTCAGTAGGCCAAAATAGATAATCTTACACATAATAGTTAATTTTACATATATTTGTGAATGAAACATACATAATGAAATGTATATATATTTCTAATGAAACGTAGAATAAAATATAGAACCTCTGTGCTAATGTACTCCTAAATGTCAACCAAATTTACTTTTTGCATATACACACGTTTTAAATCAACAGTGTTTCTCTTTTGGGAATATGGAACAAAAATAGTAATGACTGATGACAATACTGATTTTTGTCCAATCAAATACTCTCTAGAATAAAAATGTCCCTCCCCCTAATACCTCTGCAGCTGACTAACAAGTAGCAAACCATGATTCATGACTGTGACTCTTAGCTGTTAAAAGGAGGGCCTTCAGAAAGTGTATTTCCCACCCAAACTTCTTGCTTGCTAAAAAAAATACACCAAAAACATCACAGGAAACAAAACTGCACTTTTCAAGACATTTATTGTGTTTTAAATTTTTTACTGTTTACTTTTCTCTCTTGCCCTGTTTGAGTACTTTGAAACATCTGAAGATCCTCTTGGTAATGTCAGCATACAGACATCAATATGATGTGAGCAGAATGAAAATATGGGATGAGAGAGGAGAGCAGAAAGCCTGTCCTAACCTTATCTCCCAAGCTTGAGACACAGCATGACTGTATCTCATATTTTTATCATTTTTCTCATCCTTTCTTTGATTTGTGATAGTTCTTCTTCAAATGATTCTCTTCTCCCAGTCTCCAGAGAGAAAAGAGAGAGCCTGGGACTGAAAATTGATATCTTTCCAGATGCATTGAAGAAGATATCAAAAAATAATTTTGTGTCTAATTTAGACTACATATGGTTTATAGAAAACGGAGATTGAATTTCAAAGATGTTTTTTTCACAGCACTGTTCTTTGTCAGTGGTTGGCTCTTTTGATAATGGAGAGCCATTTATGTCTAATGAGAACTTTTCATCTAAAATGAAATTGTTTATTATTATGTACTTCCCAGGGACATGCACACGTAAACAAGATTCAAACCTTTCAGTAAAACTTTGTGATTGTTTAACATTGAAAAAATTACTGTTCCTTTATGATTGTGAAACTGCCATATATAGCTAAATAAATGCCTAGAAGTGAATGTAGGTTGTTAGTGTAATGCTCTGATGTTTTCACACAGATAAGACATGTGATTCCTAGAGGATGCCTACATAACTAGGTTCAGTTCACTTCTTTGTAATTCTGAGCAATTATGTCCATCGCTGTTTTTATTATCTTTCTGGCCCTTGAGGGCCTTTTGGATTGTGAATTGATTTGAAAAATGCTTCATGTTTTAAATTATTTTTATTTTATTTTTTTGAAAAGCTCAGCCAAAGACATCTAAAGAGATTTGATGGCGCACCACTCTGCTTGTGATCGGAATCAACAGCCTATGTATTCCTGTGAAACCCTCCATCTCAACCTGCTCATGAGGCTTATTTGAATTTGAATGTCTTATCAGGGCCGTGCTCCTCCTTACAGACCTAAATGCATCTCTTCTGAAGAAAGATTAGAGCAGAGGATTACTGAGAATCAGAAATAGCTTGTGTGATCCAGCTCCACACAAAACGTGAGGAAAATCATGAAGCTTGAATATCTCGACCTTGAATCTCAGTTCTTTTCCAAGAAACCTTAAACTTCTCTATCTTTGTCGTGTTCAATATACAGAAGGCTGAGACCCCATAATTATCTCTGCAGTCAAGCTTTAATCTTATTATTATATCAGTAGGCCAACAATTTAGATAATTCCAGCAAGGTTATTAATAGATGGTATATGCTTCTGTTGAAGCCACAAGAAAAAAAAATCAATATGCAAATTCTAGGCGAAAGACTATAAAATTACAAGAGCTCCCATTAATCGTTGTGAATGACGTAATTGATATGGTCTCCCCACACTCACAAAATTCTCAGAAATACCGTGACTAGCTATATGAATGTTTTTGTTCTAGTACAGAAACTTGTTTTCTAAATGCATTTGTTTCAGTTTCTGAGATCTGATCTGGTTAGATTTAGTTTCAGTGTCTCTTGGCTTTGTAGTGCTGTTGTTATGCCTCCAGTCCAGTCTATCATAAATCATGAATTGCATTTTGAATTGCTATCAGCCAGTATGGTGATGTTCACATTTGCTTCATCGACTATGCAGTATGTGACCTGTTTATCTTTTGGGTATGACACACGTTTATTACCTTTTTATGAAACATCCTCCAACCCTCTGTTTACTGTTAGCTAAAATCCCATCTGTCTCTCTAAAATGAGTTTCTGTCTACTGTGAAGAAAAAGCTGTCAGCATAGATTGTGTAATTTCATTAAAGTGTTTTGAAATAAAGTTTGGTACTATGTAACTTACCATAGAACATCGTTCCTCCCTCAGAACAGCAACAGCATGTGGCAGAACAATCAATGATAAAGTTTTTCCTTGAGATTTTTTAAAATCATTTTTTGTAAGTAAAAATGATACAGTAACAACAGGTCGAGGAAAGCCGAAGACAAAGATCTAGACTGGAACATGGCACTTATAAAATGCCACAGTCACTGCTGTGCAAACAGGTAATATTGAGGCTTTTGAGCAGCTTTTTGAATTGAACAAACAACAATTGAAGTGAATTTAGACTGATTCTACCAATTTGGGTGTCATGGAGGTCTACAGTGTATAACGCAAAATTGCAGTATAGCCCACAATGCTTAAAGCCCAACTAGTGATTTAATAACACTAGAGAGTTACATTCAACAATCTGATTTAATGTGTGCTTCTAAACTTTCATTGTCCTTTTGAATTATGAAGCTGGTGAACATGGCATTGAATACCATTGCCATAAACCTGATAAATGAGGTTGACCTACAGTAGTAATTGCCTATTAATGTAGGACATGGATGTTTTTAATATCAGACTTAAAGCATAAGAGAAGGTTCCTCCACTGGGACAAGCCATTTAACAAATGAGTTCATAATTTTTTGCCCTTAACTCCAAACTTAGGTTTAGAAAGCGCAGGTCAAGGAGGTTTTCTGAAATCCCTTTGAAGCCTCAGTGGACATTGAACTATGTTTAGTTTGGTCTTGGTTCATCAAACCTTTACCTTTGGTTAGTTAGAGAAAAATGGCCCAATGTGAGACAATTGAGTGGCACCACTGACAGACCTAAGGCTGAAAACTGCAACATTCATTCTGAAGATTCTTTTGAATTTGAGTGAAGTCTTATCTAACTTATAAGCACCTCTGATCAGCGTGAACATTGACAACAACACATATACTGTATCATCTCTGACTCAAACTGTTCTGTAACCCTAGGAAGAAATGCTGCTCATATCTTGCACTCTGATCTTTGACCCGTGAGTCAGAATGATATTTTGTTTTACATAGTGACATTCAGCACAGAAGAGATAGAGAATATGATTGTTCTTTGTTTGTAAAACAAATGTCTTATGATTTCATTACCAACTTTACCTTTTGTTTTGTTTCTAAAGTTCGTTACAAATGTCTTCTATTACTTGTAATGGAACCAGTCTTTAAGATTATGTAGCTCACACACTGAAAGGAAAGGGAGAAATCTAATAATTTGTTTGTTGCCTTTCATTTGTGTAAATCAAGCACTCAATTTTCCGGAGGAGAGAAACAGTCTAATTGAAAAAGACTAGCGAGCCCCCTTTTTCTTGTTTTCCCCATTCATTTCTCCCATGAATCTTAGTAATTAATAGAATGCATTACAGGCTGCTCCGGTGACTTATTCGCCCAATTCTACCAGGCCTCAGGGACAAATCAGTCTGACTGATGAGGAATGAATTTAGAGGCTGGGGAAGGAAGCTTCATAGGTCTTAGTCAGTATGATGCCATATTTATTTTTATAATTATTATTTTTTTAACCAATGAAAATGAGGCTGCAATGGGCATGCATACAATATTCTCATTTATTGGTATTTTTTTTTAACTTTGCTGTCAATTGTTCTGCTGATACAATACTAAAAAACATCTTATCTTCTAATAACTTAGGGCTGTACCAGCCATTCTCAATGAGGTATTCTATATCTTATAGCCACTACTAAACAATGGCAGAAAGACACTAAGGTATTTACTGTATACTTGATCACTTCATGTGTTTTAATTGAATGGATTGCTGTCTGATTGGGAAATCCATGTCAAGTGTGAATACTCACTTTTTTTCATGTATCCTTCCTTTTTCATGCAAAAACTGGTATAAATGTATTACTATTAATAATTATATTTTATTACACCCATACATACTTGGTACAGCGAATTTATGTATTAACATAAAGTTTAATGGCAAACTATATGAAACACAAGGTGAAACATTCTGAATTTGTTGAATTGTGGAAAGTTTGCATTAGTCCTCCTTACAAACTTTTTTATTTTTAAATCACCCTGCATCTGCATGTACTTTATATGTTAATGATATAAACAACATTTTCCACTGTGAAGCATTCCCTTGTTGCATTAGTATGCCATTCAGTTCCGTTTACTCTAATACATTGATTCATAACCAGAGTAAGGTCATATCGAAACTATTCATTCCTTGGTTAAATCTTGAAGGAATACTTTCCTATAAAACCCATATAAATGTTCTCCACACATTTATAAAGTAACAATTTTACTCCACACAGCTAGTAAAAGCCTTAGGACTAAATATTTAAGAGAAGCTGAATATGAATAGGCCGATTTCTGGACCATTACACTTGCGTGTATAAAATCGGACTCTATTTATCTACACGCTTCTATATATCCAATACTGGAACTGATAATAAACTCACATGCAGTGATTTGGTTTATGAGAAATATATATGGTTCAGCCCAGCTAGGGAGAGAGAAGGGGGTTTACAGTGGCTCACACCTGACTACACCACTTCAATTTTATGGGTAGCAGATCCCAGAATTGCTAAGAGCACACAGGTTATTCAAATAAATAAATAGAGCAGAGAGGCTATGAAATTATTTCTCTTTAAATTGGAGCAATAGGCTGTAAAAATGGCCAAATGGCCAGATGAAGACACATAATTTAAAAGTGAAGATGTGCACATTCAACCAGATAGGAAATGCAGAAGTGCTTTGTACTGTTATCAATGGCATCTTCAATTAAAGAAAAAGCTATATCAAAACCTCCAGACTATGTTTTGAATGAGACTAATCTGACCAAAAGCAGACGAGGCTTCTAGAAAAGGCTGTAAACAATTATTTATTTAAATGTTTGTTACACACTTTAGAGTAAAGCAAGAGACTCTTTAATTTCATAAATAAATTAAGAGCTATAAATAATTAGAAAATAATTCAGACTTTTTTATTAATTTACAAGTGTTTTACCAGCAGGCATTTAATTTTACTGCTTTAGTGGAGCGTGTGACTAGGAGAAAATCAGATCAAAGCATCATGCTCCCTCAATAAAACCTCCCAACAACGGTCAGATCAATACAGTACAACATTAAATCAAATTCTAAAAAAGTTTATATGCACAACACACGGAGTCTACCAATTTGTTTCAAAACAGCATGAATGCTGTAAAGCAAAAGGGAGAAATCCTGCTTAATTGTTTGCATAATCGCCTCAAAATTGTAATAATGGTTTGATGAACATGTTTCGCATGTGATGCCAAAATACAAAAACTTTGAAGCAATTTGACCCAAGATGAATCTAAAAAGGGTATTTTATGGATATACAGTAGATAATTTGCCTAATTTGGACCGTATGCTGTATGTACATACTGCAGCAGTAGAGTAGTACGCTATTCTGAACGATTGCTTTTATTGTACGTCAGTCTCACATTGTAGGTTTTTTTGCCAGTGTTTTACTAGGTGACGGTATCAGTGATCATCTTAAAGCTGTAGTATGCAACTTTTGCCTGTCTATCGCTACCTTTGTTTGAAACATAAAAATTTAAGTTATTGCAGAGTTATTTTTTTTTACATGGATTGTGCTTCAGCACAGATGAATCTATGATCAAATCAGAGCAGATCTGTCATTGTACATCCCCATCCGAAAAATGTCAACTGAACAAGCAAGTAACATACCTGCCGCTTTTGTTCTGACCAAATAAATACATAAATGTTTTGAATAAATACGTTACTGGTGTTTATCTCTTACAATTGCTCAGTCAGATCATTTCACATGGATTACAGAGCAGAATTGCTCTCTCTCTCTCTAGCTAGCAGAAAATTATTGCAATTTACCACACTGACCATAGCAAAATGAGACAAAAACAACATCAAAGGAAGCTCGATATAGTGCTCTAGTGATAACTAGCTACCCATTGAACCACTGATTCATCTTGTGTAAGACTTTAATCCCTTCAGATCTCAGACTTGTCTCCACTTCTCAAAAGCTGTGCCGATATTTACTTTTGTTTTATCACAGGCTTCTGTCACTTCTGTCTCTCTGCAGTTAGTGGTTTCTTGGTTTTGACAACAGGTGATTAACAATGACGTCTGTTTGGAACTTTACCAATTGAAAGCAGCCAGATGACAAGTTTAAATTCTAAGCAGGTGTTTTATGAACAGGCTACAAGTGCTTCACCCACGCCATATAGTAGCCAGGTCTCCTCCTTTCTGTTTATGGACGTGACATAACCACACAAAGATGAATGATGTCAAACTGACGAATGACATCAGTTTCCTGTGAAATTGGACCTCAAATAGTAAATCATTTTATAAGCTTACTTGCTCAATAAATGTTTTTTGTTAATTTTTTAAACAAAACTAAACAAAAAAGTTTACATATTACAGCTTTTGGTACTTCATTTAAAGGTGATTTTGATTTTCTCTACACGGTTACTTGTAGGAATCTCAGGAGAATCATATTTGCCCTAGTGAAAAATAAATTTCATGCATTAGTATACTAAACTAGTGTATTTATAGTCTGCTAAATTGGAACAACTAATTTTGTACTTAATGCACTTTAATTGTGTGGAAGTAGTGTTGAAGTCCAACTAAAGATGTACTTAAGTATATCTGATTGTGCTAAAGTGGAACTATTGCAAGTATACTTTAGGTACACTTTAAATATCTTGCATTTAAAGGCCGATATTGTTTAAAGATCACACAATCCTCATCAATAGTGAGATTAAAATATATTTTAGGCTTAATATTAAGAAATGTGCATTGTGCACAAGTAGTCCTCCAAATGAAGTTTAATTACAACTTTTTTGTCAGTAAGTCACAAGCGATATGTCAGTAAATATGTTAATAGACTTGAAATATACTTAGTATGAAATAAATACATTTTAAATCTATTACTTTTTTACTAGGGTGGCTATGCCAGAAATCTGAAAAAGTTACTGTAGTCTGTATATTAGAATTACTGGAGACTGAAATCTCTTCAAGCATAGCTATAACACTATATCTAAAGAGAGGAGCAGCTTTGTGCTCTGGGACCTGATTTTAAATGAATTTCTTTCTTCAAATGTGAGCAGGAGATGCAAATCAGGTCTGTATATTTATGCAATTTCAGTAGATAAGACGTAAGGATACTGAAGATTGGCTCCATGATACGTTCTGCTGGCAGGCCTCTTGAAAAGGAGAAGGAAAATTAGTGTATCATGGTTTGAAATGGCAGTAACCCTTAAGATGTACACGCACTTGTGAGGGAACAGTAAAAGCCACCACAGGTAAATAGCCTCTGCTCTGAAGAGTCATGCAGTGTGCATGGATTGAATGAGGCACAAAAAGCTTCTCTATGAAGGATGAGTCAGACATGTTCTGTGCTGCCCAGAATACAATACAAGGAGTAACTCTGTGTTTCTGTGACTTCATTGTAATAATGCAGGGGTTCTCAACAAATATGCATTGGATCAAGTGGTGACCAAAAGAAAAAAATGTCCTTCAATTTGAATGGTTTCATGCCAACCTTAGCTAATAATTCAGTGCACAAAACCCGTTGTGGTGGGCACAAACCGTGTTTAGCATATGTTTCATTATTTCATTTATGTCTGTAATTTCTACCTTACATGGTTTGGTTGTTACATTTACGTTTCATCATTAAGCAAACGCTTTTATTGAATGGGACTTTTGCATTGTTTTTCTGTAACGTTTTGATAAGAACAGGCACATTTATGGGTTGTGACCCAACCATTGAAAACAGTTGATTGGGTTAAGTAAAATAATACCAATTGTCTCCACTTCTGGTATCTGGGGTGACCTGTTTAATCTTTATTTCTTGATTCCTACATTTCTGACACTAATATATCAAGCTCATGCATTCTAAATAACGTTTAAAAGTTTGAGGTGTCTGGATGCTGCACATTTATCTGAGTTTCTCACCACTGATGGTCCAAAGTCACACGTTTAGTTTGTCACAAGCCATCTGTTCCTCACTCTTACAGCTGGCCCATTTAAAGGCACACAGCGTTCATAATTCATCAAAATTAGAACCAGTTAAAATCCTGCTGTTTCCTGAGCACTCTTAATTTGTTTGCCTGCATCATTTTACCATTATCTCTATGTCCAATAATAACTAGAATGTTCTGGAAAATCTCCTTGATTGTGGTGCTACTGGTCCCTTGTTCTGATCTGATGCAGTTTGGATGGTTTATTGTTAAGCATGCCAAGGCGAAAAGATTAATTATCATTGCGGCTCATTTACTAATGCTATTTGGTTTTCAACCCAGGTGTGAGGTTTACATATTTACACCAGGGATTTATGCAGATATGATAAGACTGACATTTCCATGGTAAACAACAGTTGGCAGAAATAAAAGACACACTGAAATATCATGTGCAAATAATTGATTGCTGCTGCAGCCTGGGAAATATTCATGTGTAAAATGTTGATGCACACTTGAATAAATCTAGGAATATTGCATTTAATGAAGCCAGCATAATTTATCACTAGTCCACGTTGACTGATTTCAGAGCTCTTAGAATACTAATGCACCATATGGGAAACTCTTAATAAACCATTAGATTTTAGGCAGTCTGAATTTAATTTAATTAACTCATTACATTATCATTTATTTAAAAAAAAAAAAAAAACTAACCCAAAGTTTGCCTCACATCTTTGATACAATAGCAATCATTACCCATGTCAATTTCATTTAAATTTTAATGTAACTTAATTCAGTCACAGAGGCAGATGTTAAATTTATAACATCCCAAGCTATATATGTTATATGTTATGATGGTTTCTGAAAAAAAACCTTTGTAATGTGTACATATTATTTAAATTATTCTTTGTCAATATGTAACACAGAAGACCTACTGTCAAATCATGAAGCAAAGTCTTTGATAGTGATATACGTCTTTTAAAAGAATGCACTTTAAACGCCAGAGAGACACTTTTATAGACATAATGACATAAGTGATATATAATAATGTATTACGATGCTCCCTGTCGCCTCTACCATGCATTTGAGTCTGTCTGAGGAGAAAAATGTCTTAATAGATTGTGACAGACAATGCATGTGCTTTCTTGTGATGCTTGGCATGCCTTTGATGCTTTTTTTCATCTGTATTTCATTTTTTAAAGTATGAATTTAAATTAAATTATAAGTATGCTTCATTGAATACGAAAAAGTACCACGTTTTAAAACTAGGGGGACTATTTTAACCAAAATGAATGCATGTTATGTATATTTATGCCCATTCCCCTCTCTTCTGACGTGAGTATCACATTCTGAGTGCTCATTGTATGACGTACAATATGATAATTGAGTTTCTGCTTATGTAAAGCGTTCCAAATCAGTCACTAATGAGGTTCCATTTCAGTAGCTGCCACAGAAAGCAGCTGCCTATGTAGGCAGTAAGGCAGTTTTGGAACAACGCTAACATTTTTAAATGTAAGCCTAAGAGATCACAAATCTGATCAAAGCATGCATTTCAAGCAGTTTTCAAAAGCTTCTTGTGATATTTTATTTCAAGCTGAGGGGTTTATCAAGCAGACAGTACTCTGACCTCCTCATTTCTCCATCTGTCTCGTAGTGCTGAACATTGTTAGGCAAACGAGGGTAGGAGACAGAATTAACAGCTTGTGTTTGTATTCATTAGGCCTTAGCGTCTGTGCATTTTTTTGCTGAATTTTATTTGAATAATCAGTGTTCTCATTAGCGAGGATCATAGTGGTAGCTTCAGCTCATGATTAAATTGTAAGTATTGCTTGACAAGAACACAGACCCTTGTGTGGAGGACAAGGCCCTTTGAGAAGCACTCTCTTCACCGAAGCCCATTATCACAAACGCACCACACAGATCAAGGTATCTCAGTGTGTGTTAGAATATGAAGGCGCAAGGTTTTTCATAAACAGATTTTGTATTCCACCTCTCACACTATCTCTTCCCCCTTTGCTCTCTGTATTCGTTTGAATGTCAAGCTTTTATTTAAGGATTTTCTTCTTTTGCTCTTAAGTGAAAAGATTCCCCATGTGCCAACACACTCATGAGGAGGGAGGCATTCTGCAGCACCAAATCTTACCTTGGTGTCAGTCATATTAGGCTCATTTTGAAGGGCTTCATTAGTTTACAGAAGGGTTTTTCTGTAGTAAAAATGTAGTATTATTATAATTTATTTATTTTTTTGCTTAAATATTCACTCTGATTCTGACATTCAGATATCTATGGAAGCCTGATTCTGCATCGGAATAAAAAAAAATTAAATAAAAAAATGTAATTGTGACTATATATCTCTTAATTCATTTTTTTCCTTGCAATTATGAGTTGATATTTCACAATTCAGTCTTTTTTACAAAATTGTCAAGTCAAAATTCTGAGATGTAAACTATTTTATATCATGCAGTTGTGAGTGAAATAAACTCAAAATTCAGAGAAAAAAGTCATAATTATCGAGCATAGCATTAGTTCTGGCAGGTCACGTTAGTCAAGCTCGCATCAGCTGACTCTCAGCTGATCCCCATCTACCTATAGGAATACGACACCTATCTAAGCATCCATATATAAGGTCATCAGTATTATCAGCAGTTTTCGCATTGCTCAATAGCTAATTACCCTCCTCCATCCCCAACTCCTCCTCTGTCAGTCAGGATCCAGCCTTCTGATTCTCTTTGAATCAGACAAATGTGACATCAAAAAATGTGTACATAAAATTACTGAACTTTAACAAATCTGCTATACTTTTGTTGGTTCTGTTCTGTTTACCCTGGGGGGTTATTGCTGCTCTCCCTGCTCTCATCCATGCTAGGCTGCATGGATGCGCAGGGAGTTTTTGCCCAGAACAGAACCATACCGCCAATCCAAACTATATGCTAATTGTCAATCATCTTTGATGATAGTGGTCCTGACAGAAGTGTGATGTAAGCTCAAAATTTGGGGGGAGAAAGTCAGAACTGCGAGATATGAACTCAAAATTGTGAGATTTAAACTTAAATTTACGAGAAAAAAAAAGTTCTCACAATTCTGTCTGAAAAAAGTCTAAATTGTGAAAGCCAGTTACCTTATTTTTTTTCATACAGCTACATTTTTTTTTTTGTCATTTATCTGTTATGCTGCACAAAAACTTTTATTTCTAATTTAAACAGAAAAGGCGTATGTATTGTGTTTATTTTTATATCTATATTCCAGAAACTGTGCATATCTCATTTTGATTTCCTGGAAGAAGTCTTACATTAACTTGAGAAACATGAAAAGAAGGTATGAAATGCTATAGAAGCTATCTGTGAATTTTAAACAAACTGCATCATATTTTTTATAATCAAATATAATTTCAAATAAATAGAGAATATAGATATATTATTTAAAATAAAGGCAAAGAAAGCAGTATTGTAGAACAGTATGCACACATTTTGTGTTTATGTGGCCATCTGTGATGCAATGCTGATGTGTTAGTCAGTGTTTTTATTGGGTTCTGTGGATTCAGTCCCTGTAGTCTCTCTACTTGGGTGTAATTTGCAACTCTGTTATCATCTGGCTCTACATGTCTCATAATAACATCATTAGGATCTTTTCCTTCTTGCTGCTTTGGTGCACTCATAATAATAAGATTTTTTAATTAGATTAATTTTTGCCAAACTTTTGCAGGAATTGCATCGTTTTCATTTGTAATAAAAATTAATTTGATGTGAATTGTAATAAATTGTAAATATGTTTAGGATAGATGTTTAAAATATGATTGAGCTATTGCTGTCGGCTGTACTGACTGAATGTTCAAAAGATTTTTACGTGGACATTTATTTTTGCATTTATGAATCAGTTTTAAAGACTTTAGGCCAGTCTTTATCTTAGGTTATAAATATTCAAATCTTTTATGTATAAATGTTGCAAATATCCATGTTCATCCAGGTCTAGGAGTTCTGGTTTAGAAAATAATCATAAAGCTGGGCTATTGCCTGTCAGCACAAAAAGAATGTCATTGAAAACTGAAATGCTGCCCTCAAAAAGGCCTTTCAAAAACTTTCAATTCACTTGATATAACCTGATTGACCCTTGATATTGAATCTTTGTTCTGGACATAGTATATGCTAATACAGTCATAATGCTAATTTAAAACATTCCGTTTTAATGTTTTATCAGGTTTCAGTCATTTTGGCAAATTGTAATTCTGTGCTTATAATCTTATCTTGTCTCATGTTTTACTAATGGCTAACTGATTCCCAGAGAATGTGAAAAGAGCTTTATCCGTTGGATATGAAACAGGACTAAGTTTGGGGAGCACTGTTCATTCATATTGTTCAAAGAGAATGAAAGCACAAATGGGAAAGAATTTTTTAAAAAACCTTCTGCAAAAAAAGATTAGAAATGAAAAGTTTGCTATTTGCCAACTGATTCAGATCTTTATCATGATTCCTGTCTAAATGAACTGAAAATTGCATTCATATCAGAGCCATTTGTTAATAGCCTTCTTTGACTCTGGCCTCATTCACTTCAGTAGCTGATAAGCAATTGCTTTGTTTTTTCGTCCACTGAATCACAGAGGCTCCCCTAGGGTGATAGATGTCCCCTCCTACCTGTCCTCTCCCATCCTCACCAGAAATGAATTTCGAATTGAGGCAGCAAACAGGAAGTAGAATGGCCAATACAATACATTAAATTTAGTTCTTATAACTGCTATATACATCATATTCTTTATAAATGTTTTTTTTTTCTTTTAAAATCGTGTGATACTTTGTTGAATTGCAATTCGTTCAACTCAAATTCCAACTTTTTTAAAGGGGTCATGAACTGCCTCTGGTTTTTTTTTTTTTTAAATTTTTTACTGTTCTCTGAGGTCCACTTATGTTATAAATATTTTTGCATCCAAAAACATCATAATTTAGAAATAATAGGCTATCTTCTGTCCTGTTTTTGACCCTCCCTCATCAGAACGCTCTGTAAACACCCACTGCTATGATTGGCTAATAGTTGTGTATGTTTGACAGTCTACACCCTTCACAGATGGACGCTGCAGTCATTTAGGTTAAAAACACATAAATACTCATATCAAAGGATCTGTTTAACAGAAAAAGCAATACAGGACATAATAAAAACAGTTACTCACTCTTGTGTGTTGAGACCATGGACTGTAAAAAAAAAAGATGGACAACGCGTCTCCACTTCCTTCCACTATAGAAAAGTGAAGCCAAAACATTCGTAGTATGGCCACTGTCATCTTGTGAAAATGATGTCATTTGGAGCCAGAATCTGCGCAGTAGAGATCGTGAGGTGGATCAAACGGTGTCAGATTTCCGCCCAAACTCTCGCACGCCCAATCAACCATGCTCCCTGAACTTCTCATTTGACTGCCCTATACTGAAGGCTTGCTAAAATAAGGTAACTACAACAACTAACGACTTAAATTTAAAAACACAATAATATACTATTGAAAAACAGTAGTAACGTAAAGGAGATCGATTGCTGTACACAGTACTCTATAATTAATTAGAGTAGGCTATCATTAGTTTTGTCTTCCTAATTATTATTTTATACCCATAAAAAAATTACTAACTGCCAGATAATGATCACCTGCTTTTTCCCGTCATGGCTAATGTTAGGTGTGTTTTCTTAGCTAATAACATTTATTAGTTAGCTTATAAAACCCACATTTAACGTTACCAAAAAAAACTCAGTGATCCATCAGATCCTGTAGGTCGGTTAGTACAGTTTACTGCTGAACAACTCATTTTGTCGATGTGAAGTAACACAGAAATCGAAAATTAATAGTGGTTATATCTTCAATCTCCTCTCAAAGCTCTGACAGTCCGCTCAGAGAAGCTGTCAGTCACAACTGTCAATCATAATGACACGCCCCATTTTTATAGCATCAAATTACTAGCTAAAATCAAACTGATCACAAAAACGAACAATTGAACATATATCAGCGTGATAACAACTACCTTAAATGACCAAAACCATCTTTAGGAAAATTTTATTGGAAGTGTAATTTATTTTTTTATTTTGACTCAAGTCCCATTCGTTTACGTGGAGAGGGCAGGGTTTATGACCTGTACTGCATCCAGCCACCAGGGGGCAATCAAAGAGCCCGCAGTTTCACTTTTCAGGACATGTGAGGCACACCCAGTTGAGACATTACTGTTGGATCCAATATAGCCGGCACAGCATCATCTTTCAGTTTCAGTCTTTCTGAAAATCCTGCGTCAAATTGTGCCTTTTTTGTAAACGAATCCACAGTAAAATGAAGTGAACAAAGGACCAAGTCTGGATCTTCATTAAAAATAAAGTTTGTTCACGCTTTCCTAACATTGGAATCAGAAGGAAGGCAATGCAAAGACTATTTTTCCACAACTTGGCACTGCACAGCGTCTTGTTGTCTTCAGAGCCATCTTTATTGTTTGGTTTCTGCATAGACCTGCATGTTCATCTCTCGTAAACACTACATGTGCGAGTCGGAGGGCGGGGCTAAACAGACAGTGATGTTGATATTCTTTTGCGGAGGTGGTGCTTATCCACACTATTACATCATAGAGTAGATCATTCCACAAGCTGTCGTTTTGGCAGACTGCCTTCAATATAAGCTGTTTTTAGACTAACGAGAAAGTATTGAGTTCTGAAACTTACAGGATGTTTTTATGTTACAGTGACCTCTTATATGTCAAAAGATCAAGGGAATTTGGTTTCTCAGTTCATGACCCCTTTAAATTCAGGATCTTTCCCAATTCTCCCTGGTTGACATTAAATAGAGGAATGCCACACCTAGACAGAAGTGTGTCCCTATAGCTGAAGACAGCAGACTGACAGGACCAATAATAATGACTTACTTCTCTAAATAGCAGGCTAAAAAGTATTTATATTTCGCCCATCTTTCTCTTCTGTTGTGTAGCGAATTTGCTTAAAAGGGAATTGTATATAAATAATTACAATTAATTATGATTAATTACAATTATTTATATCGGCTGACAGTAATA